>JABASC010000084.1:0-70599 GCA_019776185.1 Plutomurus gul | reverse complement strand
AGAAGATATCCATTCAAGCCATTCGGAAGACAAATGGTAATCACAATACAAATGGATGCAATATATTTTTCAAATACAGTAAAACAAATACCAAAAATGGACAAATATGTATTAGAAAATAAGTCTTTCGTTTCCACTGAAAATAAACAAAATGTAGAACAGAACTTCCATGATCGTTATCCTGTAGGTTGTTGTTTACATCGTCCTAATAGTTGATCCAGTGGAGTACAAACAAACAAATTAAAAAAATCTCCCACCAAATTTTGCACAGTGTCCACTGACGCAATTTTCAACGAAGTCTCTACAATTCCGGATACATTAGCAGTGCCAACATTCGATAAAAGTTTTCCGATATCAGTAATAATCACATTTCCGGTTTGCACTTGTCCTGGCATCGGTGATGTTATCTCATTTCCATTTTCGTCATAATTGTCATAATCGTGAATATTTATTGTTGTTGGAACTGGTCTGTTCGTTCGCATACGTTTTGGTCGCAAAGTCGTGGAAATATCTTCGTAATCATCGGGATAATCCAGATTTTCTGTTGTAGTCTTTTGTGTTGTACTTCGAGTTCTTCTTGGTTTTGGTGTAGTAGTGGTAGTTGTTCGAGCTCTCATTGTTGTTGTTGACTCTTCCGCTTGAGCTTGAAAAATAGCCGCAAAAATTACATCTTCAATTGAATTTGTGGCTTCTTGTTTACTTGGCTGCTTCTCCATTGTAACATCTTCCTCCAAATATTCCGGCTCTGGTATTTCGGTTGTTGTTGTTGTCGTTGGACTTTCAGTGGTCGTCGACCTTGTCCTTCGCATTTTGGGTGTTGTTGGTAGAGTCGTTGGACTTTCAGTGGTCGTCGACCTTGTCCTTCGTATTTTGGGTGTTGTTGGTAGAGTCGTTGTTGGTGCTTCGGTAGTAGATTAGTAGATGGCGATTCTGTCGTTGATGCCATTTTGTTTACATCTTGAATAGCCAATGAGAGTAAATACTGTGCAAAAATTTAAATATTGCCAAAATGAGAAAATATTAAACAACTTTAACATTTCTTTGTGCTTTCTTCCACATTAGAATTTTGATATTTGAATTACTTGGGCTATGACCGATTTCGTTTCCTTTACCAGGGGAGAATCCTCAGGGATAACCATTTTAGCCATGATGGCTTCTTTGGTCATAGACAAGAAATCAAATGGCTCTTCATCTGTAATAGTGTTCCCTTTTCGAAGACTTTGAACCTGCTTTTTTAAAGTCGTGCTTTTACAATCATAAATCGTGATACCAAACTTTTTAAAATTCCCTGACCTTTAAAAGATGTAATCCGACCACAGCTAGGATTGGGAGGTACAATTGATGTGTGCACCACCTCCCCATGTTCCACATTGTATTTGTATTTTGCTAAAGAGTAATAACTATGAATCCATTGAACACACGATGGTTGGAAAAATGATACACTTTTAACTCAAAACCGTAATAATTTTAGTAGCCCTTCGTGAAAACTTGTTTGCTTATAGGAAAGAGGATGAAAATTATTAGTCTATTGCAAAAATTCTCTAAACCAGAATACCATCATTCAGAAAGAGTACTTGTACATATGTCATCATTATAATACATCCAGGCAAGCGTTTCATATCGGTAAAATGTGTAATGTAACGTGGACACATACATTTGGGTCAGCAAATAAAGGATGAATGATTGATTAATTAAGTACTTATGGTAAATTATAATTGACCATGCACAATTATACTTTCTTTTACTGTGAATATTCATTTATGATAATTTTCGATTCCTATGTATATTTCCACGTGTCACGAGTTCAATGAGTGTGTGTAAATTGTGTAAAAATACATACCATACGCAGCGCACAATTTCAGGATTATCCTAATGAATGGATTGATAAATGGGCAAATTGGTTTATTGGCTTTCATTCACACGAAAGGCTGAAATGGACGAAATGAAATATTGTCGGACTGACTGAATAATATCTAGGGATAATCAAGCTTGGTCTATGAGAAAAGGTATCGGACAAAACACCTATATATAGGTGAATACCTATAAGGCTATGTGCATTATAGCTAATGCCAAAACCATAATGCCTAATGCCAATGTCAATAATGCATAATTCCAATTTCCATAATGCCTAAAGCCAATGTTTGTAATCCACCCTAATCTGGTGGATTTTACTTTAGGTAAGCTGGACATAGAAAATTTTCACTTTTTCTAATTTTTTCCTTTGTGATTTTTTCAGTTTTCCCCAGATTTCTCTTTAAAAAATTTCTAAATTAAAAAAAGCCACCAATGAGCAATAATTTCGACTAACCTAACGGAGAATACTGTATCATAAAAAAGTCGGTGTACCTATACTGTATCTATATAATTTACGTAAGCAAAGTTGATGCATACAGGTTCACCTCAGACCGTATGAGGTGTATGCATCAACTTTGGTATCGTCAAAAAAATATAACACATACATAAATAAATCTTACATACAACGAGTCATACGCTATTTTTCGTAAAATTTCAACCGACATTTTCGGTTTTGGCGCTAGAAGTAGCTCCATGATTTGATCAAAGGAGCTAAAATTGGTTAAAAACGCCAATACTGGCCCAATTGGAGCTAATTTCAGCGTGTCCAATTTTATCATCAAAGGAGCTGATTTCAGCGTAGTGGTCCTGACTGTTTGTGCAAAGTCGAAAATTGGCTCACACTTTCATTTCTGTTCTTACAACCAATACCGTCCTTGATTGCATTTCGAATTGACTGTCGAAATTGAATTCTAAGTTTTCTCAACTGTGTTTTGATAGAAGTAATTTGTGATTCCATATCAGCTTTTGTAGTTTAATTCTTTCAAGTATCCACAATCCACACGGACCACAAGCACAAATTAGCTTTGAATTGAATTGAATTAAATGGGCCACCCTGGGAGAAAAAAATCGACGTGATATATTGCAGAAACTTAAATTTTAAAAATCTACTTAAAAATGAATTCCTGGAAGTAATTTATTAGTATAAATTGGTTGGAATACATAGTACACATTACATAAACACTGATTGTTATAAATATGTAGAAAACTACATAATATTGCAAGGTTGCACTTACTTCGGAAACTTCGGATATTACGGCGTGACTGTATTAATTAATCCAATGTTCACCTGCATCAACTTCTAAACTGTTTAGAAAGTTGCTCACTCAAAGAATAATAAAAATATCAATCCAAGAATTTACACTGGATAAAAATGCAGCAGAAAAATTTAAATATTGCACGCACGCACTCAAATAGCAAAAATTCATATTGTTTGTAGTGCTGTAGTTTACCAGAATTTATTCGTACATACTCCAACATTGGTAATTTATATAATTTTGTCGATTTTTCAGTCAATGAGTAAATTAATGTAATACTCCAATCAGGAAATTCGAGTCTTTGTAATCATTGTTGTATTGTCAATTTTTGAATCACCGTAAAATCTGTGAAAATACTACAATGTGAAGGAGAATGTAGAAATACTTTCTTTCATGTTCAAAAACTCTTCTTTGGTTAAGCCTGTACCCGATCCATTTTTGAATAAGTAGTATTCTACAAAATACAATTAAATTACAAACAAAATTAAATTTTTTATTTTCCTCCACCTAGTTTTAATAATGATCTCTATTCTATAATACAAATTATAAAGAGGAAGAATTACCTGAAACTCGATCCACCATGTGAGCAAAAGGGAATATTCCAGTGTCAAGAACCATCATGAAAAACCCAATCTCTCCAATGGCCACTTTGGCACCCATTTCCATTTGATATTTGACGATATTGAGAATCTCCTTTATTTCCTCTACGTGTGTTATCAGCGACCAAGAATCAATTATAATAGTGAGAGCTTTGAAATTTTTCAAAAGACTGTTCACTCGCTTCCATTCGGAATAACTGTCAACACCAATCCGATTAATAACGAGTTTTTCCAATGTGAATGGTATGGAACCAACAATTTTGCACTTTGCAAACATAGTTAATTTTGAAATTGAGGGAGGTAATTTAGTCAAGTCTAACTGGCTCCAATCTATATCAATGCAAGATAAATTCGGACACTTCGACAGTACATCGGGAAGGTTCTCAACATTTCCCGCCTGCTCAATAATATTACTTGCTTTAAAGGTTTTTAATTTTGCCAAATTCGTTGGTTTAATGAAGGGCAAGATTGTGCAGTTTTTAAGTACGACCACTTCAACGGAAGTGGGTAGTAAAGACAAATCCACAATTTCTTCCGATAAATACAACTGTTTAATTTGAAGATCATTCCAGGTAAAAATTCGGCCCCCAAAACTGATAATCTCCAGTGCAAAATATTTGTCTGCGTCCAGATCCCCAAGATCATCATCAACATTGTGAAGTAGCAGTTTCTTTAGTCTGTAAACATCAAGGAAGTCCCTCCGTCGTAGTTCCCATGTTCCACTAATTTCGTTTCCATCTTTGATCCACGTGACCTCTTTTCCAATTTCCAACTCAGTAGGTGCGATTCGTCCATCAATTATTATTTTACATGTTCCAACATGCAATTTACGTATTGACGGAAGATGCTTTAATCTGATTGTGAATTCAGATGAGTGTGTCCATTCGATTCTGCTTGATATTTGAAGGGTGGTGAGATTGTTCCGCTCAAAAGATATTTCGAATTCACTCAGGAATAAACCGACATTATTTGTAACCGTGATATTTTCGAATTTCACATCCTTAATGCATCTCCACGTACTTAATAATGTGTTTAAACCATCCGCTGTTGTCGTTGTTTTACCCACAAGACCAAAGATACTAACTGCTGAAAACGGCATTAAATTGGGAGATGAAAAATCCCTTTGGAACTCTTCCAGTCGACTTCCATCCGCATATTTTGCAGGTTCAATGTGACACCGGACTTTCTCAATGAAGCTCCGCCTTGATTGTACCCGCCACTCCTTACAGACTAGCCGACAGGATTTCAAATCGCTCACATCTAGTTTTCTAAATATTTTGTGCGTTATCTAAAATAGAAAATTATTACAATTTTAACAACTTGTTATATTCTGGAGGTCTGCGTTTAGGGGGATGTGTCCCATAAAAAGTAAACAAAATTGGACTTGGGGGATTTCATTCCGACGGACATCCAAAGAAATAGAAAATCTATAGTTGGTTTAAATATTAGAAAGCAATACGGGTTCTATCGCGCCAGCAGTGAAATATTCCTATACTATCGGTGCTTTGACGAGCGTTAGCCATATTTGAAACATCCACACTTTCCACACTTATATTTAAATGGAAAATATACCTATTTTTTTACAAAGGTCTTTTCTTATTCAATTACAAATTTGTCATAGTTATCAACGAACAACATACTATTATTTAAAATGGTTAACGTCAGTTATAATTTACACCAAAATCTGTTACACGCACAAAAGTAAGCGCACTTCTAGAAGCTCACACAATGTGAAAAGAAAATACTTCTATTGGCTGTGTAATAATAATTTTATTTGTCCCTTCCTATTATCCAATTTATAAATCGTAATCTAACACAATTTACAATATGCATGATACATTCAATTGTTTTCTTAACATAGAATAGATTACGGTGTAAAATGATTAGTTTGGTGTGGTATGAACTTTTTGCTTTTGGAAGGGGAAATCATAGTCTTTTCGAACAAAATCTGACAGAGGGAAAGGGGGCCCAAAAACTGTTTACCGCGTCCTTCATGAACGGGCCCATCTTTGTACCACTTGCCATTAAATTTTTGCATATAATTTATCTCTTGTTCAGTCTGGTCACACACTAGTTTAATTGGCATAGTTAAAACCGAACGTCGTGCTCATTTTCATCGGTAAATATAGAGTTATTTATCTCTGTGTGCTGTCCATACCGTACCGAGTGCAGACGCCAAAAATTTGTGCGGAAAAATTCCTGAGTTACGCTCTTGCTTCCAGTCGTACTTTGAAATACTGCACCAATGCTACAATTAAATTTTACAAAAAAGTAAGCATAAGCGGTCAAATATAAATTATTATATAGTACTTAAAATTATTATACATAATACATAATAATGCAATATAATAATACATCTTGGGTTCGCAAATATTCCCGCTAATATTTTGGCGGTAAAGGAATTTAAACGAATACTTTGCTGCATAAATCAGTTTGGACACCTTTTACGGCAATGAAAAATATTTTGGACACCTTTTGCGGTAATAGAAAAAACCTTTTTTGAGCTGCCGAAAAATTGAGTTAGTAACTTGGAAAATTCAAATACATATGAGGGTTTCCAAATTTAATTTAAACAAAACCTTAGTAGTTTTTAGATGTTTAATTTACGGAAACATTGCCTCGAATATTGTAATATTGGCTCATACGCAATCACATTTTACAGAACCAAAAGTTTTAGTAAACTGTGTATATTGGGTGTTGAAAAACTGGATACATAATTTTAATCTTTATTTCTATTTTTTGTCATTTAGGGTATTGTCAAAGTCAAATCGTGAGTTCATTCACTGTCAAAAACGCACAAACGATAAGGCCGGTTCTGTAAAAGGTTTCCTTTGCAAATATATTGTAGTAAAACTAGTATTGAAACTACTAGTAAAACTGTAGTTTTCTAAATACTCCAAATACCATTTAGTTAATGATGGCACACCAACAGTTGAATCAAATGCATTTATTTTGTCAAGTTGCACTTTGCAATTCCACAAAAATGATGCGCAGCGTGTCTCTAGGTTAGAATACATCTCATCAACCCAGAGTTTTTTTGCGTGAGCCCCATTCAGGATAAGATTTCTCACTGTCTTCAGACTGTGCAATTCCCATGAAGCCACCTCCGAGCAATGATGAATGTGACTGACTTTTTCAGTTACATCAGATTTACATTTGAGAGGTTCATCTGCATTGTTGAAAGTATTTACGTTTTTCTCTATCCATTCATTAAAAATTGATTGTTTCTGTACGAAAAAGTTAAAATTCATATCCATTTCTCTTTCCATTTGCTAATACTGGATATTGGGTTGAACACTATTAAAGCAAAGTCGTGCGAAAGAAATCATACATTATGGACACAATCTTTGATTTGCTTATTATATTACCTAACTTTGTTCATTTACTGATTATTGATAGCATTTACCATTTATTGCTAGTTGTATGGTAAGTTTCTGAGTATCCGTACACCACATACACAACGGTCACTATCACTACAACTACCGCGTTCACAACCCCCGAAGCAAATTGGGGCTGGAAGTTTCGTGTTTCGAATCTCATGTGCCAATTGGTACAAATTGTCTGACGTAATTCAGAGATTAAAGTCAAAGCTAATATAGGCATTTGGTTTCATTATTCGAATAACAACTATTTAGGCAATTAATTTTTTACCTTTAAATTTACATTATTCTGAATCATTTGAAAGCCATTGAATTTATTTGAAAAGTAATTTAATTCAAACAAACAATTCATTAGGTTGTCCAAAATGAATTTCGCTGATGGATCATAAGCATAATTAATAATTTGTGTGTAATTCTTTGCTCTTTTATTTCTTAAATTATCTCGTTTGGATGTATTGTCATTTTTCTAGCTCAGGTGTAATCACAAAAGTGCAATAATTATAATTGTGATATAGCAATATTATTTAGATCGAGCATCCAGTTTTCAACGCTTAAATTTTCAATGCACTCATTCGTTCCTGTAAGTGAAAATGTATCAAGTAAAGCAGAATTTGCGCGTAAATTGAATTCTGATCTGTGAAATTTGCTTTGCCGTCTCTATTCATCGTTTTATTTTATAAGAACATGGAAAAAGTATACTCTCTCTTATTAATTTTGTGATTTTGCAGATACGTGGCAAATACTTGCTTAAGGGTTCTTTACTCGAATCCTCCAATAATTTTTAATTTTATCACCGTGCTATTTTGTGAGTCACACACACACACACACACACAGTGTAACGTTCAAATCCGAACTAATCTTCATTCAGTTATATTATAATCGGTTATCGAAAACATTTAGTAAATAGATCAAATATACGAATATCATCAACTAAAATTGGTAAGATATTGCATTTTCGTGTGCTGTATAAGTAGTATATAGTACAGTATAGTAAAATAATGACCACAAATGACAAACGAGTCAATCGGACGGAGTAGATTGAAAAGCCGTTGTCTTGAAAAATAATTTAAATATGTTAGATTTTGTTTGATGCACAATACAATTGCTAGCTCTGTTGGCAAGTGGTTAATTCCACTTGTAAAGAGAAAAGTTGGTCTGGAAGAAAGAACATTGATGGTTGAACAGTCCCAGACACGAAGGCAAAAACAATCGTCAAATGTCAAACAGTTATTTTCAACTGCCAAAAATGCAGTTGTTTTTACCTGCTTTTTACATTGGTAGAATAGGAGCGGCAGTTAGATTTGCCTGCTTTTCAGTTTTTGCCATGTGCACACGGTTTCACTTGTGCATTACACTTTTACACAATACATCATTAGATAGAGCAAAAATTTTCGGTCAGAACGTAGTTTCGGTGAGCATTTATGACAAATAGGTTCGGAGAAATTCAAAAATTTCGAAATCTCCATTCATTTGTGTAGCAAATGTGTTCCCCCCTTTAACCAACAATCCCCTAAGATTTAATGGTGTGGTGTTTCCTGTTACAGGTGCAAAAGACTTTCCCAAAACAAATAACAAAGGTGTCAGTTCGTTTGTGTCTTACTCGTTCGACGAATGTGAACTAAAGTACAATTGCGGAGAATAAGTGTGCCAATTTTCTAGGGAAATAATATGATTTTTTACTTTTTACTTAATTAAATGTATCTAGCCACAGGGGAAATTCTCCAAAACTAAATATAAGACAATGAGTAAAATCTAATGCCCATCCATGCTCCCTACGCCTTGGGAAACACCAGAAGCCAGAAACAGCTCAACTTCAGAGCTTAATGGAAGTATTTTACCACTGTAAATTTTTGAGAACCCACGACAAATACTTATTTAGAGAAAATGCGCTGAAAATGGTTGTGGTGGTCTTGGAGTCGGTCAATCAAAGTGCAAATCGGTGGATCAAGTTTTCGTAAAATTTCAACCGACAGTTTCGACTTTGGCGCTAGAAGTAGCTCCATGATTTGATCAAAGGAGCTAAAATTGGCTCAAAACGCCAATACTGGCCCAATTGGAGCTAATTATAGCGTGCCCAACTTTAGCGACAAATGGCAGCTGATTTCAGCTTAGTGGTCCTTCGTGACTGACCATCACATACATAAACAAAGACATTCGAGCCCTCAATATACAAACACTAAATGTGAAACAAATCTGAATAATAACTAGAAATGACAAATGGGTGGGTTGGGATGATTTTTGTGGGCAGTTGAAAACAATTGAATTTTTGGCAGTTGAAAATAACTGTTTGGCAGTTTTTGCCTTCGTGTCTGGGACTGTTGAAAAGTGGCCTGAGACGATACTGTAGAGTAGAATGTAAAAGTATGTATATTTTCAAGCAAATTCACAGTGTTCCAAATTTACAACGTAGGTTCCATTTATACCACTACCGGTAGAAATGGTAATTGAAATATGTGGATTCTCAATCAACTCCATAAATTTGTTCAACAAATACTAATATCACGGCTTTTTCCCACTTTTTTAATTCATTAAACACCGATCCGATATACAATGTGAATGTGTGTGGATCACCTGATTTCCTGATTGATGTAAAATTATATTTTCCCCATTTTTACCACGTTACCACATAAAATATTTTGTGCATTTTTTACCACGTTTTACAGAACAATTTTTACAAGGGGTTAAAAACCAATAGGAGCACTTGACACGCGCTTCCTTCTATCTGTTCTGTTTTATAATTTCGACCAGCACACCAAATCGGTTTTCTAAATCCATTTTCCATTTTGTGTCCTCGGAGAAATGCAAAAATGCGGGGCGAATTGGGAGAAAAATATGAAGCCAATGGACTTATGTTCACTCCTAATTTCCCTCAAAATGTCGCCTTCTTGTCCATAATGTTTAATCTTTCGATTATATTTACTTTTGACTAGTGAAATATCTCAGGAAAAATATGGATACTACCAAACCTATTGCCGTCGGGGCTACTTCCGTAAGTACTTACTCTTAATTTATATATGGCTATCAGTCGTTTTCATCAATGTAAATTTTAGGATTTGCTGCATGCTTGTTGTGGATTTATGTTTTCGTTATATTTTTTCAAAATTCCGTCTCTTTGATTCTACTTTAACGATCGTATTATGTAGATGCGTTGGTTGTCAGTGTCAGTATAACATGATTTACTGTCAATAAAAATAAAAATGATTGCATTACATGATTTTACAGTCTCTGATTGACTTGAAAGCGGAACTTCTTCGCAAGCAAGAAGAACTGAAATCAACCAAATCTCGTCAAAGCGGGGTATCGAAGTCTGTCAAAAAGTCAGATTTGCTTAAGGAAAAATCTATCATCAAATTAAAAAATAAAGGGGTGGAGGAAAGGTCTCAGAAAGATCTTGAAGAGAAAAAGGAAGAAGAAAAAAGTATCGAAAAATCAAGGTATCGTTGCATAAAAATCCATTTTTATTCAACATCAAGTTTAGGTCGTTTTTAAAAACTGATAATGTGTATGCATTATTGTATTTTTGTGCGTTTAGATCTGTTTTAGAAGCCAAAGCCAGATTATATGATAAAATGACTTCCGAAGCTCTTCAATACGACGAGCAAGAGCATCCGGTGCTTGCTAATTCTCTAGTGAATTTTCAGCAAAAAGCAATAGATAATTTAAACGAATCACGGAAAGTGCAAAAGCCTTTGGACGTGGGTGTACCTGAGATTATCATGAATGACGAAGAATGGACTGAGTTTACGGACGCCCTCGGGCGGACCCGTCGTTGTCTTCGGTCTGATCTTCCCTCATTCATGGCTCGTGATGTTGAGCTGACACGACCAGAAAATCCTGGAATATGCATCTCCGTGGCCGCCGAAGAGAGAAGTCGAGAAATTCAGCGAGAGAAGTGGGAAAGGCAAGCGGAAGAGGTTGCCGCTAAGGATAACATTCATTACCAAGATGTACTCTATGACGGTAGGCGTACATTACCATTCTTTTTCATTTCCTGTTCTCCAGCAGCGCCCATTAACGTATTAAATCAACATTTTAAAAGATTCGTCCCAAAACATAAAACTTATCCGGATATGTATATTAGTATTAGCAAATTAACAACACACTCGAAATGCATTTCCAAAAAAATACTGGGTCGTCGTGTCTCGTGTGGGTATGCTAGTAGGCCTACATTTTATTAATGCCTAGTGTGTTCGTGGGGTAAATAGAGTGTACTATAATGTGTTTAGCGGACGAGCCAGTGCTAGTACCATTATAGAATTCATCTCTGGATCCAGAGATGAATCCAGGCCCTTTTGTTTGCAATAACGTCATTCACAAAACGACCACAAGCCGTCGGATCAAACAGAGAGCAAAGCCAGGCTGAAGTGACTTCAATCGAATCAATGTTTAAATTTCAGTCAAAGGCGAAGCAGCACAGTTTTAAAATGGAAACGAGTCCTTTATCATCACTGAGTGGAATTTCTCTGACTCGGCTTTGCTGCTCTTGCCTTTCTTTCCAATTGATGTCGGTAGTCTTTCAGAAACATCCGTAGACTAGATTGTGCCTCTCTCTGATTCCCGACAAAGTGATCAGCGTTCAAAGCCAATCTGAGACAGAACTCCTCCAAAAAGTTACTTTCATAGAAAGACGTCATTTTCGGATGCCAATATGCCAATTCGTCATATCCCAAATAAATATAACCAGGTCAGATAGTAGCGGAAATTGTTTGTATCGAAGCTTTGAAGCTTGACTTTGCTGCTCGGTTCCCCTTGTGTGGTAGTAATGTGTGCCATGCCTATTACTATATACACCTAATGGTATATGACTTCTTTCTTGGGACCTACAACGTAAACACACATAAGAAAAGAGATGTGGGCACACGGGGAGTTACGGGGAGTTACGGGCTTAGTTAGGTAAACAGTGGAGTGAGCAAGAAGCCCCTTGGAACACAGTGTAGCGTCAGCCTTCGTGCATTTTGCCCGTTGTCGGTAAACATTGTCGTTCATTCCGTTTCGGAAGACTTGTAATTTAACGCGCCTTTGATCCCACCAATCAAGGCCACTTTATCGACTACCATTTGTGGTGTTCTAACAACCAATTATTGAGGTGGGTAGCTAATTGATGCGTAGATCAGAGACATTTAATTGCTGTCTGTAGAACAAAGCAGAACTAGCTTGACTTGTCATTGTCATTTGTCGCATCCAATGGATATTCGTGGTTTTGTGATATTGAGATTTGTTGATGCTGAATGATTACCGGAACACTCAAGGTTTTGTTGTTTCTGATCTTCGAATTTAGGAAAATATACATTTCTATCTCCAGGTCGTTCATACAGTCAGCGGTAGAAATGAATAGAGCTCAGAGTTTGCAGAGTGAAGTAATAAATTGTAATGTGCCATTTACATTGTGTGTTGGTACTACTACTAACTTACTAACCATTTTCTAATGAAGACATCATATTTGTTAAATTACTCAAATTGTATGATTAATGGCTGAATGCGTCTCCTTTAGTAAGATATATTGTGATCTGTGTCAAAAGACTTGGTACTAATTAATTAGTAGGTAATGGATATTTCACATTCTAATTTATGTGTAGGTAAATATTACTATTGGTGCGTGATGGCACAAGTTTCTATGTAGTAGCACCTGCGACAAACAGAGAAACAAAAATACTCTAGTCAGAATTCTCTCTCGTTTAAGACCGAACTTTTTTTCAAGGCTTTCCAGTCATGTTTCATTCCCCATGGACGAATAAATTGTGATAAATTTCGGATTCAACCTAGTGCAAATTTATGCAAACCGGAAACCTGGTATATCTTCAGATCTCTGTTCCCGCAATAAACGCTGACAATTCAATGCACTGATTTCTGAAGAGTGTAAAGGTATAATTGTGTGCAAAAGTCTGATTCCTCCCATAGCATATGTTCTAAGGGCTCGCACCACCTCCTAACCTCCTCCTAAAAGTCTCTCTAATAAATTTCACCAAAGATTTGGGTTACATTTCTAAGTAATTTACGTGTTTCTTCCGAAATTCTTCATGGGAATGCAGCAGTCTCAAGGAGCATATCAGCAGCTACATCAGCTGCACAGTGTAGTAGTCTCTTCATGCCTAACTACTGTGTGTTGCAGGAAGACTCTTCTTTCTATTTTCTGTGCATATTTGTAAGACCTATGCCTTCCCACTCGTTCACAAGTACAAATTCTACGAATCTCAACGAAAGGGAAATAAGAGATTTCCACTCTCACGAAAGTTGAAATAGCAGTTTACCTGCTACATAGAAGCCTAGGCCAACTTTCACACTATATAATATACTGTATACTAGTATACTAGTATCTATTCTAGTAGCCAAGTAAGCTTCTCTATATTCGTGCATACCCAAACATAGTAGTAGTACATGTATTTGTGACACGGAGTGTGTCGCTAGGAAATTCAATCGCAGCAGCAGCAGCTTAATTACGCTTTACAGTTTGAAATACAAATGAGGACACTTTGGTTGGAATTTCAATGGAAGCTCTCTTCTCTAAATATACAGACAGAGTGTATTCAGTGTAGTATGTAGTAGTAGGCCAAGATTTTCAGAGGAGCCCACGCAAACGACGTCCGAAGTAATTAAAGCGAAAGTCCTAAATTTATGCACGCCGTTCCCACCTATATCCCTCTTTAGATCCTTACCTATTATTGGTACTAGTTACTACCACTTCAACTCGTATCTATTTTAGTTACTTTGTTCACTTGCACGAATTTTACATGCAATTTAGATGAGAGTCCTATTATTTACTGTCTATTACGATCATTAAACAGGTGAATGCATGTGAATACGAGCAGTTGGACACTGTCCATAATGTAAACCTAGTTTTCCAAAATGAAATTGTGCAGGCTTTTCTGGTTGTGAAGCTTAATGTAGCAATTCTATTGCCTTTTCAGAAGCAACTTTTGTCTGCCTAAGTAGGGCATACAGCGGCCATAATAACGTATACGGTTGGTTATATAATATAATATATTAGGTGGAGTGCTTGACTAAAAATAAACAGTAGCCGTTTTCCTTTCCGTTTGTATTTTGTATGTTATGTACATACTTCTTTCTTAGTTAGAAAGAAGGCAATGTCCGACTTCTTTTGGTCCGATGGGGCTGACGAGCTTTATTCGGATACCTTTTTGGTTGGCACTTCAATCCACTCTCCACTTGAATCGACTTACAGATTGACACAAGTATAAACCGTAGAGAGCGCACTACCACTACCACTAGTAAACTCTCTTGTGAAAGTCTCACGTAAAAAACGTGCTATTCCTACTAATATTTCCATTGCCATTGACTTACATTCTACTTGTAAGTACATGAGTGTTAGTATATGCTTAGAGAAGACTTACTAAGGGATTCTAATGGTTTTAATGGTATATCACACGTAAGTGGATCAGGCTCACTAACCTCCCACTTGCTACACACACGCCATTAGAATATAGAGAGAGAGATAGGAAAAATTCTCTCTTCTTCTACTAACTTACAGAGAGAGAGAGAAGTAGGAGAGAAGAGAGGCAAACAGTGTTGGGGAAAAGTTTTCCGGGCCGTTGAGTAGACATGGAGGGAAAATTTTCCGTTCTATGATCCTGGCAGCTATAAAAACTTTTCACCCCACACGACCCAGGAGCTTTATAAAAAGTGTGGCTATGGCTTCGGGCCGATGATCAACACTGGGAGAGCCAGCTAATCGATTTCAACTACTTTCTTTAGCATTTACGAGAAAACTTTTCTCTCTCTCTCTCTCTCGACTGTCTCTTCTCGATCCTATCACTAAATACGCACTGCACTCGACTACCAGTACGAGCTTCACTCCTCTCTGCTCGTACAAGAAAACATTCTTTTTGTCAACTTCTACATCTCTTACTTACAACCGTTCACCTGCTGCAATTCGCTTTTAGTATACAGTCCTCTTATTCTTTTAGCTGTCTAAAAAATGGCAGCTCTATCCTATCAAGTAGGCTTGTCGTTAGGATTTGTAGATCTCGTTAATGCCGTCTCGTGGTTCTCCAAAAGAGGATGTTCCTCTGGTCACGGAAAAGTAGTAACAAAGTAAAGAATTACTACTAGCGAATACCGTGTGTGCACTTACTACATGATTCCATCGTTTGGCCTGTGTATTCTTTGACCAGAGCCACAAAAGCAGCTCTAATTCAATTTAATTGGCATTTCACTATCGCAACTGTTGTCACTGTGTCTCCAGACGAAATGTCATGACTTGAAGCAAAAATGCTTCTCTCTCTTCATATATAAGCCACTTGTCTCACTCTCTCTCAAACTTGATGTCTCTCTCTTTGTGACTTTACCTTTAGCCGACGAAACCTTTCCCGTAATGTAGGTTTTCCCAAGGCGCATTTGATTGAACCTCCACTAGTATATTATATTATCTGTAGTAGTGCTTTCATCATTATGGGACCTGGAATTCTACTCCAGATTTGGATTACATGTATCAGTATTCCCTATAGTAGGACTTTGGCCATTAGCTTCTCATGTTACAGTATAATGCTAGTATAAGAGGACATGGCTGTCAGTGGCTTTATTAGTGCCACGACTTCTGTTGTCCACCCTGAATATTGAATCGTTCCATGCCATATACTTTTACCAGGAGAGCAGCTGCTCCCATTTTTGAACCCGTACGAATTCTATTTGGAACTGTTTGCTACTTCACCTGAATCTGCTAGCACTGCAGTGGTGTTAATCATTATATTTGTAGAGTGCTTTTTATTTGTTTCATCTTAATTGCCTTTGTGGGAAGTTTTTTAAATTGCTTGTACTGTTCTGGAAACTTTTTTTTGTTGGAATTAGTTTTAAGAGATTATTGGGACTCTTGCACTTCTTTTGAAACTGGAATTAGTTTTGTTAAATTTTTTTTTTCATTTTCGTTTATTTGGCTCTGGTCTGCTAATTACGACCGTTTGGTTGGAATTCATAAAGAGAGAGACTACTTGTAAATGCCTTCTGTTTTTGTTTTTGGAACTGTAACACTGCATTATGTGAATATTAAAGTTTGGATACACAGAGCCAAAGTCTGTCTATGAAACTGGGAGAGAATTTTTTGATGAGCCTTGAGTTGAGGTGGTTGTAGAAAGCACGAGTATCCGGCAGAATGTAGATACCCAGAGGATTAACAATTTAATATCTCCGGCGCCCGATGTTTCCTCTGCGTCTCTACGCAAATTTAAATTCGCTCAAAGCGTACAACACCACTCTGCATTGTATTTCTGAATTTAGCAAAACAGAATAGGATGGATTTTATATAAATCTGTAGAGTACAGCTATACTGACTGCATTGGAAGATATGATAGAACGGTTTTATTTCAAATATCATTTTTATTTCCATTTTGTCTTTGGTAGTCAATAGTCTTCAAGCTTTTTCAATTTGCTCAACATTTAGCAATTAAAATCCATTATGTCATGTTAGGTATACAGATTTATTTCATATGCTTTAACAATGCTTCGTAACATCACGCCCACTTCATGTATATTATTATAATAATATGTAACAGCTACATCACTTTGTTCTTAAATACATACGTAATTTTTTTTAAATTTATGCACTAAATACTAATCCTTTATTTCTATTTATTAGAACACTGGTTCATATATGTACTTAATATAATCGTGTATACTGTTAAACTATAGACTGTCTGAAACAACAAGAAACATTTTAGAAGGAGAACAATATTCAAGGAATTAATTAAATGCCGTCTGCATACACATTCCTCAATTTCCTCTCCGGCCGACCGTTGTGCTCCCTTTGGTAAACGTCACGTTTCTTCATGGTAGGGGCTTTGTTCGCCTAAGTTGAAGTTGAAATTAAGGCAACTACACTCTATTCCCAAATTCTCTCCATCATCACCGCTTGCTTCCTAAATGCGCACATCGCTCGTAATCTCGAAAATTATGTAACATTTCATAAGAAGAATGGGTTTGAACGTATTTTCTAGTGCAGTGGATACTGGGGACTAGGGAACTTGGATAGCAAGACAAAGCCAGTCAGTTTGAAAGTTGTATACACAATAACGATTAATAACTTTGTAAGTAATATATTATATACATAGATACGTATGTGTGTGTGATTAAATTTCTGCTCTCATCATCTAAACAGATTTTTAAACTGAAACTTTTGACAACTTTCGAAATGGCAAAATCTCTGTCATTACATTCTATTACGCTTCCATCTTTATTCATTAATAACAATAATAGATCCCTTTCCCATAATAATTATAGAATCCACCCATTTTTACCACATTATGATCGTTTTCACGATAAGATATATAGAACAGCATATATATACGCTTTCAAATTCCAAGCCCATCCTTTTTCAGCGTGTGTCAACTATGAATCAAGGCTGGTCCAAATATTTGCCTGGGTTTGAAATTTATTCGGTGAAAAATGTAAATAAACAATAAGCTCAACAATAAGAAATAACAAGAACTGAATTTGTGACCGACCCGCTCAAGGATTAACAAAATCTTGACCCTACGGCCGGCCAAATTATTTTGACTGGACCGGGTATCTCTCTCCCCACTCAGGTATACTAGTTCTACTACTATAGTAGACCATATAAACTTGCACAAACAGGGAACACACAGAATGTATATAGTAAGTTAGTAACGATTCATATATTGTTTGTATATATGTTATATAGGGTAAATCTTTACTTATCGGTGTAGAGAGCATCTGCGACCATAAATCCTAATTTTATATCTTAATCTTATAAATATACAATTAAATCACTTATGTAAATAACTGAAGGTACTCAAAAGAGCTTAGCTTATCAAGTAGCCAGAGCTGCGTGGAATATTTTGCTTTATACTCACCAATATTATGTGAACAGTCGTGTGTGGGCTGTGCGAGTCCGAACAGAGGACTTGACAGTCAATAAATCTTTGTAATCATGCACACAGACACACATCTCTGTAATGCACACATTGCAAAGCAGCGGTTTACTGCCAGGATTAGTGCCTGGGGGGAGGTAGGAAACCAACAGTGAATTAATTAGTGGTACGAAACCAGAATCACTGAATCTATTGGCTGTATACTATGTGTACTACATAATATTATATAATCTATAAAATGTCAAGTATCTGGGGAGATCCATATGGTAAAACACTGGTTACAGTGCTACCAGATATGGATCACATGTTAAAGGGTGGCAGTAACCATTTGCAGTTACCAACCAAACACTGTTGCTGCAGTGCAAGGGAAAGTTTTCACGGCATCAGACCTAGTCATTCAGTGAAAACAGTCGGCTGAGGTCAAACTCTCAAAACCGAAATTTTATTACTTTGTATTATTGGGAAAGCCTTAAGGTTTCGCCATGATTTTGTCTTGCTACAATTTGATTGTGTATTATGAACCCTTACACCCGTGAATTCGTTTGCCTATACCTAATAATATTACGATGGCAGGTGAAAGTTCCTTTCACTCACTTTCATCACGCTGCTGCTTCCCTGCAATTATCCATGTTATACAAGATTTACTACTTACTTCATATATTATTAGCTGCCTACATTAATTGCACGCCATTTACTCAGCATTCGCTAAAATTTCTAATAATGAGTACTTAGGCGTGTGTGCTCACATGTTCCAATATGTGTACGTACTAATACATAGTAATCATTCGTTCTTTCCGTGCGTGTGTGTCTATTTATAAATATGTAAATAGTCTGGTCAGGCAGCCTCTTTCCTAACGTTAACGTTAACGCTATAGGATTAGTAGTACATTTCGGATAGACTTGCCTTTCCTGTGTCTCATAAATCTATTAGGTACATTCTATAGGAAAGAAGTGAGTAGTTTAGCTCCTCTATGCATTTGCAGTACACGTACAAATAATTAGATTATTTTGTAGTAACAAGTTTTAGGAAGGGCCTACTAGTGTGTACGTTGCTAGTGTGTTATGTTACGCTCATTTGCATTTTATAAGTTTTTCTAGCACTCCCCGTGTATTTAATTTGCTAATTGGTTTACAAATCAACCTCCTCCGTTCTACTGGGTTCTACTCTTGTTACCCCAATCTCAAATGTATTTATACTAAGTAGTCTCCCGTAGCTAATTTCTTCTGCATATGCTAAGACTATCTGTTAATATTATGAAGATGTTCAAACTCCTTTCAGAACAAAAGTATTATTTGCACCATTGTTGGTTGGTTGTTGTTGTGTAGTACGACTACATATTGTAGTTTTAATCATCCATTAATCCTTTAAGTAAATTACATACTGCATGTGTAGGGCAGACGTTATAAGAATGCACATGAATCTACTCATAAGTATATGCGAACGCAAAGTAGCATATAAGAGTGAGTGAGTGAGTAATTGGAAGGCGGGCGAGCGTAGCAGGAATTACTCAAGTCTAATGGCCCGCTTTGTTGTACATTATATTACTTTCTCTGCATTAGAACGAGAACTGTCAGAATATGCAAGATAACGTGATAAAATGGGATTATTGTAATCTACCTGTGTGTATAAATTGAGAAGGACGAGGCAGAACAAGATGGAGAAGGGAGTGGTCATCACCAGCTTTTTGTAGTAATGGGTAGCATTCAGTAGTAGTAGAGTTTATCATAGCTATTCTCATAATAATATTCATTTCATGCCAATAATAAACATCTACAGCATGTACTCTCTTTCTCTGCTTATATTTTTATATGTTCTTAACCTAGTTTTATTATCTATTATGTACATATTATGTATCTATATTACTGCTAAATATTTAGGAATCTTGCAACAATTGCAATTAAAAATTATATGCTAAATACCTGCTGCATAGTTGAATATATTTCTGACTACATCATATACGCACATTACTATATTAGTGACACGTGTAATGTAACCAATTCACAAATACAGATAGAGAGCTGCTCAATAATGCTGAATGACTGTGAATAGTACCAAAAACACTAGACAATCAACATGTCACTGACAAGTTACAAGGATTAATTGATAAACAGAAGGAAACTGCTACTGTTAAATAATGTTGATGGTAGTATTCCCGATTTGGGTAAATCAGTGAACCGTCCAAAAAAATCCCACGTGTGTAGCACACGCTTAATAAATAATAAATGTTTTGATTTCATATTTTGAAATCCTCCTTCTCCCTACGAAAACAGTGTTGATACTTTCACTTTTGTATTATTATTATTTTTATATTTTTATAGCTAGTTTCTCTCTAACGATAATAACGAATGATGGAATAAGGTGATTGATTGATAGTCGCGGCCACTAGTGACTAGTTGGAATCAACTACTGGATGAGAGTGCATTATTTTTTCGGAATGACAATCATTGAAGGAGGCTGTTGGTGGTAGTTGAGATGCCTTCCCCCCAACAACTCGCAGGCATAGGTGAACAGAACGGACATGAAGGGCAGCATGATAAGCAGAGCGTTTGGGGAGTGCAGGGAGGGGGCGCCGGTGGTGGGGGCGCTGGTTGTCCCAATCGTTGATCTCAAGTTCGGAATCAGTGTTGGCTTGTTGGTTGAGGTTTCAGGGCAGAGGACTCCGATGCCGTCCTCGCAGCTGGGCTTCGTTCCGGAGCCTTCCCACGGCTGTTCGTTCGGTTGTCCCAGCAGATCTTCATCATCTGTGTCTCCCTCGTGAAATTTCCGAGCCTCTGCCTCATCCTTTTCTTCTGACAGACGAACTTTTGCTTTCTCCTCAGAGTCCGTGTCCTTGTCGTCGCTGTCGAGTGGCGGGTGCGACTGAATGTGCTCCTCATCCACGATTTTCACGGGCTTCTCAAAGTTGCACAGATTGCCCGTGCAATAGCATAGCTCCACTTGGTTCGCTGTCTTGCAGTCGTTCACATTCACGTTTGTGCAGGTCCGCGTCACGTTTTTCCCTGTCAAAATAAAAAAACAAGGAACATTTAATGTTAAATGTTGTGTGGTGTATATTATTATTATGTGAGAAGTAATGTATAGCGCGGCATTCTATAAAAAGACATTTTGCCACATGACGAATGTTTCATCCTCCTCCTTATGTTTCTTCTGTTTCTGTCTCTCGACTCGCACTGACTCATTCCCGTCACGAGAACAGAAACCAGATGACTCATTTGTCACCAGCATTTTATTATTAGTTTTTCTGTGTGACGCATGTCATGTCATGTCTCGTCTTGTCAGCTTGTCTTTCTTTATTAATGGCTGTTGGAATTCGACGACACTGTCACCGAGCTTATAATATAAAGTCAGGATTATATACAAGTAGTGTACGACTTGTACGAGTGTGCAGTGTACAAAATTACAGAGTCTGTGAAATGGACCAATGACTACCTAATTCTAATAAATACAAATAGAAGTTAAATAATGTAATGTGGACGAGAGCAGAGTTCCCGTTTTCGCAACGTTGAGAAGTGAGACAAAGCAATTTAAACTAATAATGAAGCAAAACTTTTTCTAGTGACACAAAGGGTAATAACTGTGTCCTCTGCTAATTTTAGTGACACACGGTATTTGGTTGTTAAATTAATTTCTAGCTTAGTTAGCGGGAGGAATGTAATAAATAAATTTAACGAGAGTTGTGGGCAAATGTAGAAATACAACAGGCAACCCACGCGATGAGAAAGTCACGTAGAGCAGCAGCAGCCACGCAATAATAACATTCAGTGGATGAAGAGACAGAGCCGAGCCAAGTCAGTAAAGGAAAAACAACAAGAGAACGATAGACCTTAGTTTTTCTACACCTAAACAACAGAATATTTTGAAAATATTAGCCATCTTTTTCTCCCATAACAATATTCATTTACGAGCTATGCTTTTTCTGTTGACTAGTAAATAATGAAAAATGGTTTCACTAAACTAAAAATGTGGGGGAAATAATATGAGAAAGACGGAAGGTAAGGAACAGCGGGACATTCCATTGAATTTACGGGCTTCAACAGTCCGCTGCTTGCTGCTTCTGATCATTATGTTCATGAAGGCTGCACAGGAGTCGACAGCCAGTGCAATGAATGCAGAAATGCATAGTGTGCTCCATAAAAGTGTCTCGATGTCGAGCCGAGATTTCTAGAGATACGGTGTGGATCATACGACCTTATGTTTAGATGCTTAGAGAGAATTCCAAAAGAATCTCAGCCCCCTGTACATTTTCCAAGGTGTAGTATCTATCTTATTAACGATCATGATTAAGTGCAATAGCAGAGCTTTTCAGCTCAAACTTCCTATAGAAGTTTCGTTGCAGCACTACCACCACACCACACCACTATAGGCCTTTATCTTAATTTGCTCGTCAGAATAAGAGGAGACCTATCAGATGACGACGTCAAAAATATAGAAAATGTATACGTGCACATAAATTCTTATCTCCAGAGACGATTACCGTAAATCTTCTTTAGCACAGAGGCGATCCACAGAGGCTTCACGGAGTTACTCATACAGTGAAAGCAGCTTTGAAAAACAGTTTTTCCCAGCAAATCTTTACACGGAGAAAGAGAGAAAGAGTAAAAGAGACGGAGAACGATCGATACATATATTTTAAGTTAAAACACCTCTCTGTAGATTCCTAAGTGTGCTTACATTTCCAATTTGATGGAGCTTAGCGATTGTCAGGAGGCTGGGAAAAATGGAGGGTCTAAAATCCATGCATAGTAAAAAGGGCTCCGTTTTATGCGCCTAATTAATTACATTATGCCGACTGAGAAAAGGTATGTCCCATTTAATTATTGGGCACCACTTGCGCGCACTCGCCTCACTAATGTTTCACTTAATTAGAATTGATTCCACAATAAATGCAGTAGACTTGGCTTTATTTACTGATATAATAAAACGGTATATAACCATACATCACACTGGAGCGTAATTTCACGTATGAAAGAGAAATCTGTCCCGAATTAAAGGTGCAGTAAGTGGAAACCTGTGTTCCGGGGACCGTCCCTTACGACCAGTAAGTTCAGATATGAAAAGACTTTACTGTTTTTAATCTCCTAGCGGGATATCCTGCTCTAAATAGACAGATGCCTTACTTTCTACTGCATACAACAATAAAGTGAACCAATATTGTATGTATGTAAAGAACTCTTTTCCGAATCAGAAAAACATGCGCTTTCAGAATATAATCAATCCAAATTAATTTTCCCACCATAATGTCCATTTACCTTAGCTTGAAGTAGTCTCAACCTTCCTTGGGACATTCTTTAGTAGCCAGCGAGTACTCACAAGTCAGTCCTTGGACCATTTCGTTGCATAGTAGGTAGAATTTAGAATTCCCGTCTTATTTCTATTTAAATTGTGTGCATAATTTTTTATTTTATTAGTAATAAATGAAATGGTACGGCCAATTTACAGTCCGGGGCCCATCACTTGCCAAAAATTCCCCTCTCTCCGAGAATTACTTAAAGCCAGTATGTGCCTTTTTGCATGATGCACACACTTCGGCGCTCAGCGTGTAAGATAAATAATAATGTTAATGCGGCTCCTCTATTACTACATTGAGTTTGGCATGCATGATCTGCGTACTGTTCTCAATCTTCTTGGAACTTTGTTTGCGTCAAAAGGGACTGCTGATTGAAAACAGTAGAACTATGTAATGAACAGTCCTTCCTTTACTAAGTACAAGAAATGAATATTTATAGCGGGTTCCTTTGCTGAAGCCGCAGAGAGACCCAGAGTGGCGGTTCCTTTGTTTCTACTGTGTGTTCTGTTCAGTGGGCATCATCATCGTTTATGTTTGTTTGCACAAGGCTTGTTGGAAAAATATAAGAGAGACGATTGCATTTATTTTATACATTTCGTTATATATGAAATTTCATTTAAAATCGATTTTCATGCCATTTCAAATTGAAAGCCGTAAAACGGAAATGAAATGGCCCCACTATACTACCACCACCCACACAGTGCACACACACATAACTATTACAATATTATAAAGGATGCGGATATACAGCTATTAGGAGGCTACTTGAGGATTGTATTTTCTGTGTGGAGTCGAGTCTGATTCTATTATTGAGCCTAATGCTGAATGTAGTACGTGCAGTGGAGAAGAAGAGAGGTAAGTGCTGTAGTAGACGACTTAAGCAGCAAAAGGTATCTTGCTCACTTCTCGTTCGGTGTGCCTTGATGTTGCCGAGGAAGTTAAGTCGTGCAGAGGTATGTATACCTTTTAGAATAGCAGTGCGGAGAGAATGAGACGAGAGGAAGTAGATACATACGAGTAACAATGAGTTTGAGTGGAAGAAAAAAGAAATGAATGAATGGAGTAGACGGTGCAAAAGAAAGCAGTGGGAGTGTGTCACAGCAGTAATAGAGTACAAAGACAGAGGACAAGTTTCGTCTAGACTCTCCATACGTACGTGCTCTCTTTTCCTCTTTCTCTTTCTCTCTTTCTCTCTCTCTCTCTCTCTCTCTCTCTCTCTCTCTCTCTCTCTCTATACAGTAGTTGTATAATAATACTACAGCCCATTACAAAGAACATTGATGCAATGGATCTATCCGAAAAAATGGGAGTGAAAGCGGTAGTGAAAGTTTGGTCCCTGCAAAAGGAGCGGAGAGAGAAAGCTGATTGTACCCCGTATTCCCACTTGCTATTCTCTAGCTGAGCAAAACAACTTATCTTTCCCACCACTCCTCACTTTCGTGTGTAGAGAATTATTTCCAAAATACAAGAAAATAGAAAGTAAAGTCACTGTGTGTCTCTTCCTTCGCAACGCAGTCACCTACTTTCCCCATTCTTATGGAAGTAGTTGTACTCGTTGCTCCCTCACACACATAGACTATTAGGTGGATCTGAAAGCGCTAGCCTTCCCAGCACTTTTACCCCTACTTCTGCACTCGACCACTTAAGTTCACTGCACTCACTTCTATCGTTCGTTCGCTCGCTTTCAGCTATAAATTTCTTCTTGTGAAAACGAAGAACGGAGAGAGAGAGAGTGAGAGAGAGCGCGCGAGTGAAAGAGAAAGTCATGTAGCCAAATAACGTGCACACACACACTCTCTCTCCCTCTCTGCGTCTTTGCAACACATACAAGTTAGTATGTTTTAGAGAGCGGAGGAGAAGAAAAAAATTCCCTTGCAACTCACATTCATTCAATGCACGCGAATAAAGTATGAGAAAAAACGTAAAATAAAGATAGGACATGTGGAATGACATACATTTATACAGAAGTTTGTGCACTTTCTCTCTCGCTGGGCTTTTCTCCGGTGTGCGGTCGAGAGTGTAGTAGTAGCTCATGTATTTATAGTGTGTATGATGTAGAGAGAGGAAATCAAGTGGACGAGAGAGCAAACTGTTGGCTAAATGTTCTATTTCGGATTGATTTCCGATTGGGATTCCTATGAAAACAGAGTCCGTTTTAACGCACACTTTCGCTCGCTGTGTGGCTGCTACTTGGGCCGATTCCGGAAAGTTATTTCAGCTGTTCCCAATATATTATTGCATAGTTCTGAATGATGTAGTGCACTATAGGGAGTGTACTACTCCCTTTTCATTCAGCTACCAGCCCACTAGTATACACATTCAGAAAACATGTTTGCTCTGCTCCCCGTCATTAGGTAACAATGTGTACCGAGCAGAAGAAGGCGAGGCGAGAGGGAAAAGAAGACAACTCTTTGCATTGTACATTGTGCATTTATATAAATAATACGCAATACTACTGTTTAACTACAATACACTGGTAGCCTACTGACTCGATTTCTCCCTCCCAGTGTGTAATATACTACATGCAATGGCCCTACTATTATGCTACACTGTATATGAAAATTTTTCCCTGCCACTGCACTGACGTCGTGACGACTGGCTCAGACGGAACCCATTACATGAAAACTAATGGACAAGAAAGTTTTTAGCTGTGGAAATACTTGCCGAGTGTTTCTAACGTCTTCATTTCCTCAAACCTCTTACGTAATTACCTTAGATCCCTTCACTGTGCACTTGACTGTTCACAATGTACATGCAATATTGTGATGGAAGTATTATTTAGATGGCCAGAGAAGCAGCGAGCGAGCACGGAGGCAAATTTAATTTGTCTTCCATAAAGGGAGAGAGATACCGTGTCCGTATGTGTATACCTATATATATATATGATTTCGAGCGTGGTGGGATTTCAGTAATAATACGTTCGAGCCTTGGCAGGAGCAGGAACAGGAACTGCGAAGGAATAAGTTTGAGACAAAGGAGAATGGCCTGAATCCACTTCATCAGCATTTCCATGAAATGAGCATTTGGCTGCTGGAATGCGTCCGGACAACTACTCTTCACTACACAGTACGCAGCATCAATACTATTGATATTCGCGGTGTGTGTGTGCACTATGCTCTGTACTGCTTGTACGTATTAAGTGCTGGTTATGCGGAGGCAGTCGATCTACTAGTACAGTTCCTGTTCCACACTGCTCACCCTTCATCTACTGGTAGTCGTATTAGTTGATGCGGTCGTTGGTGGGAAGTCTGGTGAATGGGCAAGAAGAAGTGGGAACGTATTAATCCTGCACACCAACTATTTCTGAGTGAGTTCTATTCTAGTAGACACTTCCCTAATGCGAGGCTAGAGAATTTCAGCATAACGCTGCTACTGTCGCATTTACCTAATTCAATGTGTACACACTTTCTTCCTCTTCATCGAGTTCCTGTCTACAACTCTTCTCTCTGTCTCTCACTCCCTGCCTCCTCCTAACAATATGAATGTAGACTTTCCGCAGAGCTCTGCGTTTTGTCTCACTTCGTTAGTTAGTCATTTGATTTGTGGATTTTAGATAGAAATTTTTTCTTTCTTCTCGTCAAGTATTTAATTGTGATTCAAGGAGCGTGCACATAATTGCTGATGTTTGGCAGCCAAGCAATGCTTTGTTTTAATTTTATCGTGCTGTCGTTGGCACTTGCAATTAGCAGTGCGAAAAATAAATAGTACAGTGGGGAAATTGAATTGGTCAAGTGGCTCATCTGTCCCTGTTCACACTACCACTGTATTCTGTGTGTATGTACACATATGGTGGAGTGGTGGTTGTGTTAAAGTAGAAAATAAGACTCAACATTTCGGATTGAATCTGTGCACGGACAAGACAATGCACAGATTGAATCCAGTGGTCTAATGGAGCGTGTTGCATGTAATCACATCGTAAAGTCCTCTATCTTCTAAAACATCACGCAGACTCGATTACAGATATTGTCTCGTATATGGTTTCGTGTATGGTCAACTTAACTTTTACTACGATAATGACCGTATGCACACACACAGACAGACGGAAAGTGTTTCGATTTCGTACAAGGTACGAAATAGATGTTCTCATTTGAGAACATTCGAAACACTTCCAATTGGACATTGCCCAACTTCGCCACACACACAAACCACACCGATCGGTGTCCACCACTCATACTTACGATTTACGTTCTGATTTTGTTGATAAAGTCAACAAATACTACTACCATGTATTTCACGCCGTCCGAAGTTTTGCAAAAGCTAATAAAACTATATAAACTTTTGTATATGCAGGTCTGTGGTTACCCATCTCTTCAATTCAGTACTTACGGTATGAAAGACAAACGTTTGAAAAATTTTATCAGCGCGGCTTGCAAAATTATTGAAGTGAAGTTTGTGCCCTTATTGAAGGATCTGTAACTATAAAGACCAAATACAGCTGGTATTATAAACTATATGGACAATATCATCCACTGCATCGTGTTTATTAGAGATAATGATGCAATGATGATTAAGATAATGCTTTTCTATAACAACTATGCTGATAATGATGTCGGAGCCTGGTTGGTTACCTGACGCTATATTAAATACTAACAAGCCTAAGTTGCTGGTGTTTTTGTGCGCATGTCTTCCGTATTATATTCGTGTGTGTACGTCACTGGACGGGAGGGTTTTATCGCCACATTGTGTGTGGTGTTTAATCAGTTTAATGAGACTGTTTGTAGCCGTCTATCCGTACCACTTACAGAGAGGCGCACCACTTTTCATTTGTTACTTCACGTTTCCAACAAAGTGTAATTACTTCAACTATTTTCTATGGGTTCCTGTATAATACACACTCACAGTATTTTAGCTCATGAATACATGATATAAGTTTGATAAGAGACTTTAGTAGACTCGTCTAATAGCGGTACTTTTGTGTGTATGTGTGTTAGTATTTACATAGAGACTGGTGTGGAAATTGTTTTATTGGAAAATGTTGTCTTCAGCTGTGACTAATGGTAGAATAATGAAAGAGCGGCGGGACTCTCTTTTGCACTATAAATGCGTAGACACACCAGCATCACCACCACCACCACCATACCACTATGGACGAGTACTGCTGCTAAAGTTGCTCTAAACTTGACATATAAATTGTTTGTGTAAATATAAGCGATTAAATCGAAATTGAATTGAATGAAGGATGAAAAGAAAAGCCATTAAAGTTAATGCAGTAGCCGTGGAAGGAGGAACAACAGCGGTAGTAGTGGCAAAAGCAAGATGCTGTAATAATAATATTATACTAGTGTAAGAGAGAGAGAGAGAGGCGAGGAGAGTAGGCAGAGCATTCAACTATTCAAACGTGACTCTCTTTCAATGAATTCACTTCGTTGTGTTTGTCTGTTTAGTTAATTCGTGTAGCAATTTGCGAAAGATGACTATGATAGGAGGAGGACGGCTTCTATCTATATTTCAGAGATGAATGCAAGCCAGCAAGCTTTTAGTGTGCACTAATGACTAGTAGTGGTAACATGGTTGTAGATAGTGCAGAGACTGCCTTTTACTACAACAAAGCTAAACTTATAAACTTGTGTGGCTTGTATTAGGAATGAGGAGAGCCTTTGTTTCCACACACAAATCTCACAAATTACAATACAAATTGCTTCATCAGCAATCATTTTCTCCTTCGATTTCATCCTCTGCCGTTCCAATCAAATCAACAATCTTCAATTTGTCTTCTTCTCCAGAGAGAAGAGTAGCTTAGCTCAGTCTGTACTAAGCACTATAGTTGAACTATATAGTAATCCATATAAATTTGTCTTCTATATATATATTATTATACTTATAATGGTGACTATGTATAAGGCAAAATACTTTGTAGTAGTAGGCGGCGGGTATAATGCATATTGCATATAAATGTGTATACAGTTGTATTGTTCTTGTTGGAGCTGTGCTAATTTGGAGAAACCGGTCCACAACGCTATTCAATGTAAGAATTATTTTACTCGTAGTTTTGTGTACGTGACGAGACTCCAGAGAGAGAGAGAGAGAGAGACCGAGGAGTCCAGTCCAGCCAGAGCTCCTACGCAATGGACCTGTCTGCACTACACACACTGTGTATTTGGTGCTGCAACTTCCGCGCTCGCCTACCAACTACTAGTGATGTTAAGACGTGACTGGTGACTCGTCGTCAGAAAATAAGCAGTCCATAAAGGAAATCACTTTATAACTCGGTAGCTCTCCGTAGAGAACGTGACCGAATCAATTCTTTTGTCGCTGCGCCTCCTAACAAATACTTATTTAGCCTTTCATGTTTTCAGCATAAATGTCCATTCGCACTTGCATGTTGTATTAGTATGTACATATATATACATACGTGTCCATATGTCCAACTCTATTAGCTTTTTCTTCTCGAAACAACTATGTTGTGCATCTATTACACGTTACATGTGGTTGCATTATTTCGTCTGTGTTTACGCTACGGTGCACAAATTCAAAAGGGTTAAGACAATGAGCCCGAATGACGTGAGTGAGTGGTCGGAAAGCTATAAGGTGTGCTTGATGGCAAATGTAATTAGATATAGGGCTAATTTAGGTGAAGAGCCCAGAGAGGTAACCGCAACGCGTCAAACGAGAGTGCATTTAGAGGTTCGCCTCTGTATGCTCCATTTCGTAGCCACCACGAGGGTTATGTCAGAGTAGTGCTCTACGTGTACTTCTGCTATACTACATAATACAATGCAGCTGAGAGCAGTAAAAGCTCTCTTGAGCAGCAGCAGCCGTGCTCTGTGTGTCTCTCTTGCTCTCTGCTCATTGTCAGTCTCCGTCCATGCATCAGTTGTTCAATTGTGTGGCACAGGAAGTGCAGCAGCATATATCGTGGAAGAGTAGTAGGTTGTAGGTGGCTCAAGTCCTTTTCCGATTCACTACAGTCATCCTGCTGCTGACTCTCTCATGTCCTTACCTGCCAATGCGCAGCCTAGCCTTAGCCTAATGCAAATCAGAGGTCGGCACTTGGCGAGTTCATCATGCGAGCTCCTTTTTTTCTATTCTCCAGCTGACTGCACCGAGCGTTCACTTGAGTAATACGTATATGTGGTAGTCAGATGAGAGAACGCGAGTCAGCTGTCTGTCACTTTGTCACCAACGACTTCCACACGGCTATATTAGGTCTTTCCGACATTGGACATCCTCCTGCTTCCTTTATATGATATTATTATGCTGTCTAACTTATTCCTTTCACGCAATCTTTCTCTGCTCAGTTTTTCGCTCAGGAAGGCGTAGGAAATCTCGTCCAAATCCTTTTGTCATATCTCTTGAGTTATGTCACAAGTTAATTCAATATGTTCATATGTACTTACTCTTAAATGGAAGTGGAATGTAGAGAAATCTTCTTGGCGAATTACTATACTATATAGTGCACACTAAATGTAGACCATATAAAGTATAGGGTTTTATGTAAGAGTGGTAAAATGTGTTACAGGCTATTCGACAGGATTTCTTGCTCTTTTTAGGTGAAAAGGACAAATTGTGATTTAGTGAGAGAGTCACTGACCATGAATTCTTAGGTGACATCCACGATAGTTGGCGGGACATCTGAAGGAATAATGTCTCGCATTGGACCAGGTGAAGGTTGAGCAGTCGGGAATATGATGCTGAATATCCTTTGGAAATATGGACAAGATGTCTTCGGCCTCCCGGCTCGTCCGGTCAGGCGGCAAACACACGTAGCACCTGTGATGTTGTTGAGCATTGCCGTGACCGTGTCCATGTCCAGCACCACGACCATGTCCGTGACCACCCGAGTCTGCGTTGCTGTTATTATTATTGTGATGATTATGTCCTCCGTGGTGATTATGATTATTCCCTCGACTGTGATGTTGACCAGTGGCGTTGGCTAAAATTGAACTCTCATCTAAGAAACCCGTTCTCTCTCCCAATCCTAAGAAATAAACAAGAAAATGTCAATTTAGCTGTCATAGTTATCATAGCACACACAGTAATAGAACCTCGCAATATATAATAAACCGAACAAGCATTTTCGTGGGAAAGAATGTTTCCCTTTGAGATTTTGGGATAACGAGCGATATCTTTTTTTGCACGAAATATTTACTGGGTAATAGTAATAATAAATAGCAGTGTCAGAATTCGCTGGTGCAATATTCACTGACTGCTAGTCAGCTTTTCTCGGAAAAAGTTGAAAAGTGATGAGACTCACGTATCTGCGATAATCAGTGGAGATTGGCGATGCATTATTATTATGTGAACGGCAGTAAAAGCGTTAGCTCAAGAATACGAGTCATTCAATAAGGAATAATTTGCTGTATCCACTCTGTATCATAATAAATGATAGAGAGTGAAGGGATTTAGTGAAGAAATAAATGATGAGTGCTGCTTGTTTTTCCTTCTGTTGGTCGTCCCATCATTTACTGATTTATTACAGTACAGTAAAGGCCGTTTTGTCTTTCCACATTACAACTAAGCCTATTGATAGAGTTATTTTTATGCTGGCGTATGGCGATGCTGGCGTATGGCGATGCTGCCATACGTAAGTACGATAGTCTGAAGTGAGGGCATGGGATTAAGGTCATCATTGGGATTACAGAAGTGAAATAAATAATAAGAAATGGGATATGTTGGCTACGCGTCAAACACAATCATCACAACACTTACTCCTCCATCAGTTCCCATTTCTGTCTCCTCTATCGTCATCCATCTTCGTAGCTGTTTACTTTTTTACTAAACAAAGCTCGCTCTCTCCTAAATTATACAAACCAAGTCCAGTTGAATAAATTGGTCAAAGGTCAGCATATTACTGCCAATACTAATTCATGGACCACAATAATTTGTTTCAGAGTCTGTTTACTCTCTTCGTCTCGTTGCTGCTTGTCGACGTTCCAATTTTGCATTAATATGTATTGACTGTGTGTTTAGACAGGCTCCACTCACGCGTTAATAATGCATTAGGCTATTAGTAGTATAGATATGATTAATACCCTGTGTATATATAACGTGGTTGTTAGTGGCCATGTACTACAAGTAATAAAATGCAAGAAGCATTTCTGTCTAGACTGCATTTGAATTATTTATTGTTCCATGAGAGGTTATATAATATTATACTCCCTCTCTCTCTCCCTCTGATATGGCTCCGCATAAATTTCCCTACACAGAAAGCTCACCTCTTCTGTTTTACCTCCAAATGCCCAAGTACACACACAGCAAGGGTTACAGTGTACGGATTATTGAGTATGAGGAAATCCGCACAATCGTATGTATGCAAACTATTGCACTACTACATTGTAGAAGTACGTGTTCTGTGTACAATTGTGTACACGAGAGTATGACAACGACGTTTATGTTACCCTTGTGTACGCCAGTCAACTGGGTATCGTATAACCCGCGCGTACACACTGTCACCGTTGTGCACTGGGCTACATAAACATTTCTCCGACGAAGACACATCTTCTTTTATCCATTTGTACTCTCATACCATCTCATAGCCTTTACATATATATAGATGCATACACTATAGATGCTATACAGATATACTTTAAGTATGTCAGGCGTACACAGAATTGGCATCACTTTGTCCTGAAAGTTTCTACCAATGTTGTTTGTTTACTATGCAACAATGAACAATTCGAAGTTATTTATTGAATCAAAGTCGTTGTCATTCATTGAGCGTTCTCAGATCCTATCTCTGCGTATACAACCAAATGTGTATGCATTGTGTACAAGGCCACAGGCACTCTATGTAAAGGGTTAAGGTGCGCTCAGCATTTGGCACACTGTGTGTGCAGCAGTCGTATGTATAGACATTTCGTAATCAGTTCCTATGTTCGTTGGATGGAGTTGATGAAGGAGTGCTTTCCATGTGGGGGAACTTTGTCTTAGGTTGAGAAAGATACATAGTCTTGAAGCGACAGCTTTAAGAGGTAGGACGTTTCCGAAAATAATGATCTGATTCGTGTATATTTATATATTAATGTTGTGTTTGGGCACCTTATTCACTATCGTATGTACGTACAGTATATGAAATAGGCATAGAGTAGCATCATTCTTTGTGTGCATGTTCTCTTTGTAATGGTGGGGGTAGGAGTATTATTCACAACCCATGATTATTTTATGCCTGCTCGTATATTTGTATTAGTTGTTAGTGGTAGGGAGGAAATTGCAGCGGAGATTTATGTTGGCCTGCTTATACTTTTAGTAAGTAGTCGTAGAGAGATTGTATAGCCTCTGCTGTCTTTATGTTCGGACGTCTTTCTTTGTCTGGTTGTGACAATGAAACATGAGGCTGGAGGATTATGTTGTTGCACAACAGAATATTATATTTGATTGCTAAAAATACCACTGTGTACAATCATATTCTCAGCGGGATATTATTTCTTATGGATATGCCTACCAGACTGACTGAACAAAACATATTTAGTATCATAATAATAATAACTAATAGCTGGTTGGAATAGTGGTAATTTATAGGGCACACACATTATCACATCTGTTCTATAAATATAAGTAAGTAGGCAATGGAGGCTATTAGTGAGTGACTAGGCATTATTATACTTAAAATGTATTTATATATGTATGCGTGCATCCTAGTACATAAGGAACTTATCAATTGAAGTTGTTGGATACGAGTTCTGCTACTCTGTTGCATGTAAAAGGATTAAGTAGCTGGAGGTTATCTCTTAATACTATTGCGAATGAATAGTATTGTGTGAACTGTGACTATTTGTACAGTGCACACGAAGATGTTCGTGTGAGAATAAATATTTAACTTTGGTGATAACTGGAAGCGCATAAATATTATTGGGGTTAAAGGGCAAGGGTTAGCAAATATTTACTTTTAAGTAGTAGAAACAGAAGTTCTAGAGATCAAACACAACGGAGGAGACTCTTTAACTCACAGTCAAAGAGGAAGACACTCGGTTCTGATGCTTACATCGTAAAAAATGCACGTAATAAGTTGTAACTAATTGAAAGTCAATATGCAACCCGTTTAGCATTTTGTTTGTTTGGTAGTTGGACTCGGTGTTTATTTGGCTGGAGTGAGGAGTGGTATTCCACCACTGCTTACACTAGATACTACGTAGATAGCAGGACTAGGAGATAGAGAGGCATCGCCAAAGAACTAGGTTTGAATTAATTCAATTTAGTTGGAAAAGAATGGGACTAGGTGAAAGTTGAGTGAGAGCGTGTGCTAGCCCTCACATTCAAGAAGCCAATGACGACCCGGCATTCTCACACGCTTCCCTTTCTCTCATATCGACTTGGCAGCGAGAGGAGTTGCCTCTCGCTCTCTGCAACGTGAATAATGTTACACACAGTGAGAATGAGGCAAAGTACATTAGATATTAGCTTGGGAAAACCATGAAATTGAAGCAGAAAGAGAAAGTCAGTTGGCATCTCTCCTCTCCCTCTCTCTCTCTCTCTCTCTCTAATGCTTTACATGTGATATCGTCTTGGACGAGCTGAGAAAAGACTGAAGACTGTGAACTCATTCTCCAAGTCAAATTACTAAAGTGCAACTTTCTTTTTGGAGCAATTCTTTGCGGTATTCGCAACGTTGCTGACAGTAATGTTAATGATTGGATGATGAAACAACTCCACTCAAGTCACACACATACAGTCGCCGCCGAACCTATTCGCCCACATTACAATTATGTAAAGGAACAGTCTCTCTCTCTCTCTTCAATGATCTGTGTCTCTTTCATGCTTTTTCTCTCTGCTTTTACAATATGTCTCCTGTTTAAAAGAAATGCAGTATATAATAGTAAATATAATTAAAGTGTAAATGTGCTGTCCACATGCAAGCAACTTTTCCAAAAGTAACGATACAAAAAGTTGTGGAAACACCTTAAGAAAACTTTCAAGAGTAATCAGCACGCTGAAAAGTCAACGAGAGAGAGAGAGAAAAGGGAAAACTTGGTGAAAATTCCAACTACTTTTAGACGAGGGCGACGAAGAAGACGGGAAGTTTGGAATGCATGCATAATGTCGAGTGCAATTTTAGCGCATTATTTTTGCACGCATACACGAAACCCTACCCTGCATGATAGCGGGTACTGACTTATTATTAGTTCTTGCATTTCACTGTGTTCAGAGGAGGCTTAGTGTACAGTCGAATTGTACAGTTTTTGTGGATTTTGGTCGTGGCCAGACTCTCCCTCTCTCTCGTGTGAAAACAATTCTCCACCCACTCAAGTGTAGAGAAAGAAAGGTTGTGTTATAGAGTCGCAGCGCGAACAGCACAGCACGAGAGATGAAAAGTAAAACCAACTCGAAAGCAGCTAAATGCTTTTTCATGGAAATCCAGTTTCTTATCTCGGTATATGTACATTGAGAGTGTGTGTGTGTGTTTGGTAAAAGCGGTAGGAATGCACGACGAGTCGTTGGGTTCTTGTAAGAAAAACCCGGTCGTTTTTTTGTGCATGTGTGTTTCCACGCTTTTTCAGCAACGCAGCCTTTGGGTGAATGTTCTTTCATATAAAAACCCTGAAATTTTTGTTATCCAGCCACTTTTGTGTACATGTAGCTGACTTGTGAGTGTAGCATAGCTTCTCTCTCTGTATATGACATGCTAATGGAGTTAGCCAAGTTCTTTGTACGTACAAATACTGCTACATGGCTCGTGTGTCTCCCTATATGTAGTTGTGTATATGGCGGAGCACACAGTGCACAGTGCAGACAGACAAGGAGACATCACTACTAATACTACTTCGCTAGTAGATAGTAGAGTCGCTGACTCTATCTTCTTCTCTCTCATTTCTGTTCCGAGACTCGTCTCTCGTCCTATAGTAGGCTTTTAACATTAAGCTTCTAATAGATTTTTCTCCGTATGGATTTGGTGCGCCAGGAAGCAATTTGCCAACAGGAAAGTTGAGAGTCACGTACATATATATTCGGAAAATGAAGGAGACGGCGAATTTCAAATATTATGCGAACGCCGCTCATATAGTAGTTGAAGCAGTAGATAGAGGAAAGATGCAAATTTTTTCCTCGTCTTCGGCTTTTGTGTTGTGTTCTGTGTTGCAGATAGTAGTAGAGTGCAAGCAGTAGAATTTCCACACAAAAAGTTGACGACAGCGACGTGTACAATGAATGACCTACGCCATAGTACATTTCCTACATCTCGCATTATAATATTATCAGACGACAGAGACAGAACTTTTTACCGTCTGTCTACAGTCTCTTCCACTATTTTGTATGATGCGTCGTCTCTCACTCTTAACCTCAACCCTGCAATATGCAAAAGTTCCTTTGACGAATTCATGTCACTCACTCATTCTCGCATTATACGTATTCACCCCCTCCATTCTTTTTTCTACATTAATAAGTGGAAATCTTCAAAGAAAAGCGTGAAATCTGGCAGTTGACAAGAAACATGTTCTTTGTGCTCTATTTTTCCTTTTTCTAATATATTTACTCTGTAATTATCTTCATTTCTCGCTTTTTCCTTCACTTTTTCTAAGAAGTGTTCGTCTACTATTTATTCTCTGTGACGTTCCTAGTAACGAAATCAGATCAAGCTCCTTCTATAGTATATTTAATAGCAGTGACTCAAGCAGCGTATCTTTTAATAATAATTTATAGAATAAGCTGCTTTAGAGAAGTAGAACTTCTCTGAACTATTGTGGCGGAAGACTTGAACCAGCAGCACTGCACAGTTACATTATATCTGTACAAGTAGTGTTTGGCTTTTCTAAACATTTCTCTTAAAGATCAAAATGATACGATAAAGTTCATAACTTGGATTATATATGAGTGAAGCCTTTGGCTACCACAAAGAGCCGTTATTTACACGTGGCTAACCATCATTCGGGAGAGATTCCGCTCCAGAATTAGACCCAATGAAGTTTCTGGTTGTGTTTTGGTTTCAAAAGTTCTTCTTGAGGTGCGATTTGATTTAAAAAGTTTTTGTTGTGAGTTTGAATTAAAACTATTCTGACAATGATTCTATTTCAAGCGTTCAGCCGCCACTTCTGCTGCTGCGTTTCATTTCAAAGTGACTTACTACTTTCGCCTATCTTATGGACAGAGACAGAGAACAAGGGGGTGGAGGTAGTAGGACGAAGCCCCCAGGCCCGCTGTTCGCACTAGTTCATCTTAATAATTTACTAGCGAAATTTTATGTGTACTACTGTTGTAGATATAAGGGCGCTCTATATTGCTTTTAGCAGTTTTGCATTCCTCCATTATTGATTTTTATATGTCCATCCTAAGGTTGGAAGAGACAGCAGGAGGAGAGCGAAGGAGAGAGAGAAAGATGTGGGTAGTCGTCGTCGTCATAGCGGGAAGTTGTTTCAGAAAGATGAGATAAAATGTATCCAGGTGCCTTGTTCTCCGCAAATGGCAGCAAGACGACAGAGAAGCAAGGAAAGTGAGCTATTTCATTGAAAGGATACGATGAAAAGAATTCAGATTAGGAAACTCGGGTCTTATGTCTGTTCACCCTAAGATTTCCTAGTTGTTATTGCCGCTGCTGCAATGTTAAGCAATAGCGTGTCTTTCTTGTCCGTCCCTATATATTATCTTTATTGCCTTGTGTGTGTGTGTGAGTGTGTGTGGCTGCCTTTCCGCATTCTCACTGTGCACAAGCACAAAGTTCAACTCGAAGATTCACTGCGTGAACGTATTAGTGCCAGAAGAGGAAATATAAGTACTAATAGAAAGTATAAGAAAATGTACATACAAGAAAGTGTTGTAATAACAAGTGGGTTCTTTGCTCTCCTTCTCTTTCCTTCCATTTAGCTTTTATACATACGAGTTTCGGCAAAGTAAGTAGCTTGCTGGGTCCCCTTTTCACTCCATTGCGCAGCTCCCTTTCATGCTGTTTTCATCCTTACTTCTTTTCCAAATAATCCTCCTGAGAGTCTTAAACCGTCTTTTTAAATTCTAATGTATGATTTGTGTGCATCGGAAAATACTACCTCGATTTTACGAGTTCAACAACGAATAAAGCATCAAATGTTGTAGCCGGTTTGATACTCTTCTTCTGTGACTACTCTGACAACTTCACGTGCATATTTTGCAATTCAGATGTGATGTAACCTGTCTGCCCCTGGTGCTGCAGGGCAGGATCGGCTTGAAGCACTTCGATCGTATAAATAAATGTCATGTATAGTTTTGTTTGGAATGTGCCAAAAGGGAAGACTAGTGGAATCAAGTATTTGTGTACATTTCGTATTCGTTCCCAAAATGACCTCAAACAGAAAGGTGAAAGAGATAATACTAAAATTGTACTACATATGGAGATGGACTATAAAATTTATAAAGTCAATGAATTTTTTGTTTTCTTTTGAAAATTTCCGAAGAATATCAAATATGTAGGTACGTAACTAGTAGAAATAGCTTTAGCTATTGTGTGACTGTATTCAGCATACTTTTCTGCTAATACTAACACAACTTATTTGGTTATTAGTTTGGAAATGTTTGGTGCGCATCATTGATGCGGATGACAAAAGTTTCCTAATCTAAAAAATTTAGTTGAAGGTATATCATTATATTGTATAGGTTGTTTTGTTAAAACAGCCTCAAAATTTTCCATCCTATGCATGAGTACAGTTCGTACTTTTAACGTGTTTATTATTGTTGACAGCTTTCAAGATGAATTACGTTTTATCGCTATTTATAAAGACGCATACTGAAATAACATAAAAGCAGCTTCTTCTAACATAAATGTACAAACTGTGAAGACTTCACAAATTAAACTAGAGACTTCTCACTTGGAATTTTCTTTTCAAAGAAAACTGAAAGTTGACTTTAATAGCGCCATCACGTTATTTAATCAAGCATTTTGTATGCATCGGTTATGCAAATCGCTTAAAGAGTTGAGAATATTGTTTATAATGACCGAAAAAGTTATGCACAGATGAAAACGATTAAAATAAAGTGTGCGTTTACTAATTTTCACGCATTTTCTACAAAAGTTAGCTTCTCATGACCCCTGCAGCATCCTGAGTGATGATCATCATAGTCCAATGACAACCTAAACGTGTTTTTAATTGTTCACGTCCTGTTTAATACAAGAATGCATGTATTGCCACTAGCCTCCTACTATGTACTTCAAAAGCATGGTAATATAAATTCTACTTTAAAAACTGAGATGTTATGATATTACTACTTTAACGTGGATAATTATACATATGAGACGAGCTCCCCAAAACGTGTTCTCTCTATAAGGAGAGTGTTGTACGTAAAAGCATGTGTCTAACAAGAATTTAGGTAGCGACTACCCAAAAGCTTTAATTGAAGCGTTCACAAACTGTGATTTTAATCGAATGAACTTTTCGGTTGAACTATTTCTCTCAATCTTGTAAGAAGAATGGAAAACTTTATTTCTCTACATACTTATGATGCAATTTTATTCGATTTCATTAAGAATATGTCAGGCAGTATACTTTAATTACTTATAATCCGAAGAAATCGCATTCTCGATCAAATCAAACCTCCTTCCTAAATCAGCAATTAACATCAAAATTCAAAACCCGTCCCCCTGTAAATTGGATGACGTAATAAAGATTTACTAAGAATATTCCCCCCGTCCAGTACACAAATAGATTAGATCACTTTCTGTTCTCGTGTATCCTGTGCTTCTCAACAACAGAGATGTTGAACTTTCTTTTCTATTCATCTTTAATTACTAAACATTCAGGCTGATTCAGGTGAAAAAAAGTTTATCTATGCAGAGACTCTTCTGACTCCTCTCTCTGCTCATCAGCAGGACTTAGGAGAGTATTAAGCGTATTAGGTTTATGAAATACCCGTAAAATTAAGACGAGCAGAGAGGAGGCAGCATGTAGATAAGAGCATATTAACTTCACATGTAGCACGGCATGTAGCTGCTGTTTACTTTGCTCATTACCAGTTTTAGTGTGTATGTTTTATTAGTTTGGTAGTTGGGCTGCTTTCTGCTGTTGTTGGATGAGTTAGGGGAAACACAAGTCTTCATGAGCCGTAATAGCTTTTTGAAGCCATTCCAGTCGTGTGCATGTGTCGTGTCCTCCTTATATTACTGGCAAATAGGCCTAGTTTTGCATACACGTTGCCTGCTGGCTCTCTTTGATGACGTTATTACTATTACCGTGTACACAATGTCTGTAGTAATACTTTCAACTTTTATCTCCAGAAAAATAATTAAAACAAAGATTTCGAAGCAAGTAAATAACTTTGTAAATACTGTAATACTGTATGTAACATATTTATACATAAAGTCGTATCGCCTACGCGAGAAAACATATTTAATCAGACACCAGCACTGGTACAAATGTACTACTACGTTTTTACAAGACTACAATGTTTATCTATTCAAAGACTCCTTATTAGTCACTTCAATCCCATTGAAAACCTACACCAAAAATCTCCAACCAACTCCTACTTACTGCATACAATTGCCGTGCATTTGATACTTGATCTTTACTACTAAAATTATTATGAAAATTATTACAGCAGTGCGACTACGGAAACTTATATCATCTTTTGTATAATAACAATAATAAGCTTTCTAGTCAACGCACTACTGGTTATAGTATTCGCACATGTGCGTGCATTGCAGTCAAGATAGGCTTTTACATGGATGCAAATATTTGTCTAGCTCGCTACTTTTCGTCTCGTCTGCAAAATACGTTCATCCGCTGTTGGCTTTCTTTCCCGTCGTCGTAGATTAAACACTTTTCACACTTATTTCTATGTGCTTCTAAGTTGGAAGTTCCAACTCCTCCCTTGTTGTATGTATGTATGTAGGAACAGCTATGTAGTATTCCTATAGTGTACTCTCTCTCTCTCAATGTACATTAGACATGTAAGTGGATAATACAAGTACTCTTTAGATATACATTAATTTATGTTTAAGGTAGTAGTAGCAGATAATAGACGTTAATTTGCATACGCGAAGTTCATGAAACTTGAGAGTTGATAAAGTGTACATTTATTAATTTTCTTTCTTGCCTATAGCTTATCTATTCTCTCACCATTCTACCCACTGGAGTTAGTTATTACCAATCTTTTGAGTTTTTTCATCGTGAATTCATTAAATGGATATATTAAATGCTTGGGGCAATACATCGCACCACTAGACACTAACAAATGCATATTACGTGAAAAGCAACATTACATATGAGTTATATACTCTGTGTGTATGATGCTGTGAGAGGGCACATTGGTTTTGAGTCGTTAAGTGCAAGCCTAGTCGTTAAAAATACCGGATTGTCCTTATCATGCGCATCATTTGTGCAGCACATAGCAATAACATGTACACACACATACACACTAGTAAAACTCTGTGTACGCTGATGCTATAAACAAAGTAAGTACGAGCAAAGTCTGACGTGTGTACACCACAGTCGCCGTATCTTGTACATCTTTAGTGGTGCCCATTTGCTCTGAATGCCCGACGATGTTCCTGCAGACAGCACCAGAAAGCATTTTTATTGTTCCCCTGCATTTTTATGTGTTCTATTAGAAGATTTGTGTGCCTACTGAGGGTGATATGAAGGTGGCAAACGAAATCAGTTGCTTTTCCACCACTAAATTGTGGCTAACCTCTACTACCGTCATAACAAGCTCCATGAGCTTTGCAGAACTAAGTAGAAGGCCCATTTTGTGTGGGTATGGAGGAAAACAGTAGTGCCGACATGGCTAGTTGAGATAAGTAGCAACATTTTCAACAAGGCTTCTTTTTGTGCGCATAGTAATTTGATACGGTTATGTTGCTTTGTCAAGTGGTCAATCATTAACAAGCGTCTCACATCCTGCCGTGTACCAGTGGTAGGAGTACTTGGTGCACATGTAATCGCAATTAAGGAGATTATAGACCGATTTCAGTTACATTTTCAATTTTGATTAGCAAAGTCCTACAGAACTGTATTTGATTACTACACATGTGCTGTGTAGATATGCACACTCTAATAATTACTAGTTTCTATAATCTAGACTACAATCTTATAGGTTGCTATTTTCTGGTGATGCTGTTTTCTGTGTGTGTAGAAAAAGTAGAAGCTAGGTAATCATTAATCATAAATTCGTACTACTGGAGCAGAGCAGAGCAGGGGAGGGGAGGGGTGTGCAAAGTGAAACTTCAAGTCTCTTCTGGGTAATTGTTTACATTAAAATTCTAATTGATGCGAAATACAAAAGGGAATGGTTCGTAAATAAACTAGTAAATCTTGAAAGAAGAGACGAGGAGGACGGATAATAAAATTGTGTGTACACAGACGGGGCGATCCCAAGGCAGTATTTCATTCTCTGCACTGCAACTAAATACGTGTAGCTAGCAAGCAGAGAAGCTAGTAGTGTTGGTTCTGTCAATAAGAATTGATGGTACTGTGTAAATAATAATATTATATAATTTTTTATGTAGTACACTTACTGACAACAACAAGCGCGTAACAACGTTAAGAACCGATAGAAAAGAAAATGGAATTAAAAACTAGTTGGTTTGTTTATGGGCCAAGAAAATATCGTAGACGTTCTGTGACAAACTAATTTATCTCCCTTCAGATTAGATTTGCATTACAATAGATAGAGCTGTATAGCGAGAAATAGAATAGATTGTTATGAAAAGAACACACATACAGAAGTCGTGGTCTTAGTGGCTCATATATTATATATGTTATCGTTTATGCACCAGTCTGCTCTCTCTCTCTCACTGTCTCTAGTCTCACAAACTCACAACGTAAGACGTGACGTACAAAAATGTGCAGCGTAATAATGCAGTTTATGTAACATAAGTAAACTGGCTGCATTGTACTAAGCAAATAAATTGCCATTAAGCCTGCTTCTGTTTTTCACTCTATTTTTGCAACTTGTTTTAATGCTGTCCAGCCAGATGACATGAGTTTTATCATCAGTAATATTTTAGGTACTCCTCCATCAATAAATAAACCGCTGGAGAAAATGTCATTAGTCTAGAGGAGACTGTGGGAAAAATATACTTTGTATCTTGTCGCATTCTATAATGAATTGCTAAGCTGTTCCACGTATGTACTTTTTGGCTTTCCCGTCTTCACTGAAATTAGCTGAACAAATGATGGAACTTCCGTCCTAAGCAGCTCGTCGCCAAATGATGCATAGTGTTGACACAGAATGAGTAACAGTGCTTTAAACATGTAGATTTATACGAGTGGATCTGTTGAACGTGAACTTGAAGTCAAGCGTGAAAATGTGCATTGTACAGATTGGCAAGGCAGCCTAGACCTTTATATGTAGCCTCTACATATAATGAAATGTATGTACGCATTCATTTAACTTAAAAGTAGCTCAATGAACATTCTATGTGTGTTGTATTAGTGGTAGTATGTGGAGAATGTGGATGCGGTTTTAGCAAGTACATGTGTGTTTCCCGAAAATCCTTTTTACGTAGACAGAGAGTACGTAAATAACATTGTATAGATATGGCGGTGTCAATTGTTGTATTATTTCTGGAAATCCCGAATGCAATGAAATAGTGGCTGGGGTGGAAGTACTGGAATAAAAAAGGAGGAAGCTCTCAGGGTCAAAGCCAAAAGTCTGCAAATACTCCACAATGCATATAAAAATGAAATTTCACGAGTATCAGAAGGAGCGAGTCAAATCACATCTGTTCTCTTCATTGTGTATATATGCAGTAATACGTATACACATACAGTGTGCGTACTATATACATAGTTGAAACAAAGTGGGTTTGTCCACGAGTCTTTTTCAGTGTTCACGGAGGAATCCCTTCAAAAATGTAGACTATACCGCTTGGATTGAGATATAGAGCCGCTGTCACTCAAGTTTTTCGTTTGTGAACATGCAATTCTGTAAGAATGTCTTGAAAAAGGCTTTTTAGGATTGTGACGGGTACATTATATTGCACAGGGTATGAATTTTTGCTCAGGACACATCATGTAGTCATTTGGGGCACCCTGTACATGTGTAAATGTATATACTATGATACGTACGTGGTCCCATGGAAAACTTTGTTATTGTTTACACATCATTCGTCTGCTGCACTCATGTACTTAAGAAGTTGGCTGCCATTGGAATTACAGCCTTTTGTCGTTCTTTGTGGCAGTAAATAAATAAAATGAAGTAAATGGTTCATTCAATGTCACGTATTTCTAATGAAAATGAAGTACGAATGTGTTTTGCCCTATTATTAAATGGAGGGTCTTGAAGTTTCCCTCGCGAGAGTTAATAAGCTGTCCGGCTCCATTTGTTCCTGGTTGAGATGTTCATGTGTGTTCACAAATGCCATGTATTATTAGTTTGAAACAGTTTATTTTTAATGGGGGAACACGTTTTTGTGTTGCAGAGGTGAGAACTCACGGTGTTGCCTTCTACGGGTTCTCGCAGGATGGTTTGACACGTGAACAGCAAATTCACGAGCTGAAAAAGATTAGCAAAGAGACGGAAGCGACTCAAAGCGACGTGATGAAGGACAGAGGTCAGCGGAAATTATTGCTGAGGGAAAGACTGAACAAAGTACGCCAGAAGAAAAGGGCACGACTAGGACTTCCGCCGGCTTCCTCTCAGCCACTTCCTGGGGAGGACTCTGATGATGACGATGACGATAATAATAAGAAAGAAACAGTAGTGAATTTAGATCCGGAAGCTGAGGACATTAGTGTTCATTCGGAAGAGGAAAAAGGAAAAGTGGAGATGCGACCTTGGGATTTTGGAAAAGTGGGAGTGTACGGACCTCGGCCAACAAATTTTGACGAGCTCGACGAGAAATGGCTGAAGGATCGTCGAGCGGACAGAAACAAAAATTTTGCACCACCCACCTCATACTACAACAAATACGAGGCAAAGGGTAGCGGTTCATCGGTCACTTCAACATCCACATCGAAGGCCCCTGCTGCTCCTCCGATGTACGGCAATTTTGTGAGAAGCACAGACAGATCCTATCAGCCCACGAGGAACATTCCGCAAAAGGAGAAAAAAATTAAATACGACGATCAGCCGGGATCTTCTTCTTCCACTATGGACGAATTGAGCCGTGAATCTGGCCGAGAGCGAGGAGTAGAAATCCCCCCTCCAACCAAATTCAGTTACTACCACGGAGACGAACCGTCTGCTTCTACGAGGAACAGGAAATTTCCTACAAACGATAGCCGGGTGGTGGAAGAAGCCGTTGCCTCGGGATTAAGAGCATTGCGTGAACAAGCGGAGAAAAAGAAGAAAACTCATGACGACTTCCAGTGATCCTAAAATATTGTTTTTATTACATAGAGTCCTACGTTTATTATTTTGTCTATTTGTGATTGAATCCTAACTTGTCTCACGTAATCAGTTGGTTAGTGAGAAATTACTATGTATAACTTATGGCGTACCATGAGAAATCCTATGATACAAACATATTATAGTTACAGTAAAGATGAGTGTGAGAAAAGCACACTTTTTGTGAACGAAATGGAGCAGGACCACAAAATATCATTCATTATTCTTTGGCTTTTCTTTGAATATTGAAACATCATTACATTATTTAGTGGAATTATGTGGTGTGGATGTTGGTGGTTTCGTCCTGCCTGGACTGACAAGATAAAAAACTGCATAAAACAGTGTAAAGCATATGTTCCTGAAATACTAGTAGCGTATAGCATGACGAGGAGTAGGGGAATATATTTATTTAGTAGATAGTGGTGAGGATCTCAATTAGCTGGAAAAGATCTTTGCTCCTGTTTTCTACTAGTACATATTCTTTTTATACGCTATCTTCATTCATTCATTCATTTTTTCATTCATTACACTTCACGCCTCACAACAGCTCATTTTGACGCTCCTCTCTCTCTCTCTCTCTTTGTAATGTTAGTGGTGTAGCATACCAACATTTCAACTCTCACCTCCAGCCTAATTACCGTCTTACGTAACACGCATACCTACGTACAAAAATTTACTCAAGCTTAAAACCATACTAGATAAAATACATGCATTGTTTCTGTGTACGCCTACCTTGGAATTCCTTGACTAAATATGTTTCTTTTTCTTTCATTCAATATATTCGTATCATTTCATCAAACCAAGAGAATATCTTCAATTCAACTTTTATTCTTTCTTATGTTTAGATATATTATTTTTAATTTTTTGTTTAAAAAAAACTGGCAGCAGAACTCAGATTATCTGACGTTTTATTTTTTTCCTGAGTTACACACAAGTAGACCTTTTGTTCTTCTTCTTTACTGCTTATTGAAAAATGAACCACCGATGCAATTGGCATGCCTTTCATCTGGAAGACCATCAGCTCGGTGCTATATTGCCTGAAGCATTTGCTTATTGCACGAATGTACGTTTACTTGAGACTTTTGACTTAGAGTTGAGAGATGAACAACAGCTCGGGCTTGCCAACTCACTGATCTCACATCCATTTCATTTTCCTATCTACCTACCTATATACATATACATGCACGCACCTATTCATATTGATAGCAAAGCTTGAACATCAAATCCTTTTTCCTTGGTTGGAAAAAGGAACCTGAAGGCCGGCTTCCATCAGCTTTTAAAAAACAATCAGTCCGTCAGTTAAGCAAGTTGTTTGGCTATTTCTCGAAGTGCGCCACACAAAACGAAATCGATGTGGATGACTCCTCTCTGACAGGTACACACGAGGGAGAGAGAATGGCCGAAAGAACGTATTCCATCCATCTCCTTGTGGATCACTTCTCATTTTTGCCGCAAACTCGACTTGCACATAAATGTGGCTCTGGTTGTTGTTGTTGTATTACAAAAAGTAGAATTCGAACATTTCTGGGGATTTATGGAGTTGTGGGCTATTTATACAAATGATATATGCTCGCACCTACCTAACGATCCCAGATCCTGAGTGCAATATTATGTAATATGAATATTTATTATTACATTACAAGCTACAGATAGAGAGGAAGATTAGAAAAGCGTGAATCCGGACAGAGAAAATAATGAATTAAATAAGAGAATATTTTATGTAAATGAGATGAATTATAGTGGTGTGGAACGGAAGGGGGAAGTACCGGATTCACAGACAGCGCAAAATTTCGCAGGGCCCAGCCACCACCACAAATGTGACGCCGATATGCTGGGCACGAATCCATGTACACATGTGAACAAATCTCTTTTCCAGCAGCAGCAGCAGCAGCAGCACTCCTCTCTCACTCTCTCATTCCTCCGTTCACCGAACTCCAACAACAGCCACAACCATACCACCACCACCACTACGTATGCACATACCTATTACATAGTATCATCCTCCACATCTTTGTCACTACGGAAAACTAGAAAAAATCTGCAGGTTCAACTTTGGTACCCAACGGTCGTACCACCAGATATTTATACAACCCTTACTATGTAGTCGGTCGATGAGGTCCACATAGAACAGAACAACCCTTTTCCTCTTTTCGGCCTTTGACAGGCAAATTGCAAACCAACGGCTAGCAACAGCATCAGCAAACCTCTTCTTTGCCATTTTTGTAGACGTAGTCGGAAAAAAGGCTTTTCGCATTTGTGGTTACGTTACGTGTATTACTCTATAGAAACGACCGAAACTTCAAAGACATTTATAATACAAATGCACTATGCTTACTGTGAATGCGAATGGGCCTTTGAAGTGGTCAGACACAGTACTAGACGAGTAAATACATCGAAATAGTAAGGTTTCCCCTTTTCTTATTTTAGAACTACGTAGTACACTTTGCTGAGTGTAGGTGCAATGAAATATTGCAATAATTTCCGCGTGCACACGGCAAACACTCGATGCTGCGTCGTTTCGAAGCATTCGCTCATATGTATGGTACTAACTTATTGTAAGTAAGTAGTAGTAGATTTTAGACATAAAATGTCTTTGGGCGTATTTCTAGCCAGCGAGTATGCGAGCAACTACTCAACCAAAAGTCTGAACTTAACAAGACAGCTGACATGACTGTTGGTCTGGTAGTTTGGCGTTTGTTGGTGAGAAGCATTTTTCCGAAACAATTGTTGATTATGTAAATATGTAGTAAAGTGGATAGAAATAATGGATTGATATTGCTGAATCTAGTAATTGTATATTGTGATTTTTTCTCATTACATTACAATTACAAGAAGACGCAGTAGGAGACTGTGCAGACTCTTCGCCTATCCATTCTATTATCTGTATATTATACTAATCGTATTTTACAGAAGCATGTTCTTGCAAATAAAGGGGAAAAAACGAGGAACAACTGAACAGCCGAAACAACATGGACTGAAGGTGATGGTGACTGAACATATTTTTTTCTCATTTTCATTCTTCCTAAGCTCTTTCTAAATACTTTGCCACTTGGCTTGGTTGCTTTATCTAATATCTAGACTACAAGCCAAATACAAGTTACAAACGATTACCACGTATCTTTTACTAACATCAAGAGAAGAGGGATTGTTTTCTAATGACGGTGCACACAGAAACTGATGAAGATAGATGTGGAGCACTTCTTCTTTAACAACATATGCAGAATCTCTCCAACAATCAAACTGCCCTAATCACAATTGTTGTGCTGTGACATCATTCATGATTAACCTGTACATACAACTATGTGTGTGTACGTACGCGTATAGCAAGTTGACGATTATTCTGTTTACAGTAGAAAAAATACTGCATTTAATGTTGTAGCAAGTAAGTTTATAAGCAAGATTTGCAATTCAAGGCAAGCCACTTGAGAAGGACTGATGGCCATGCCAGGCCAATGAAGAAGATTACATTGAAGACTACACCTCCTACGGTAGTAATGATAATTTTTAAGTTGTTTGGTTTATTCGCTGATGCTCATCGTCCTCGGGCTCTCCAATCGTTCCTTAATTTCCACTGTCATTCCACTGAAGGATTGAGACGGGAGAACAACACAACACGGACACTAAATACTTGAAACAGCATGAGGCAATTTTTATCGATGCAAAAGAGAATCAGACTACGATATTCATTATGCACGTATTTCATAGGTACATAAATGTATACAGTATGCATTTTGATAGGAGGTAAGAATCGTACGCGGATAAATTAAAGTAAAAACTCACATCTATTAACTACGGATGCAGTTGCATTGAAAATGCAATGAATTCCCATACATTAACGTTCGTACGTAAATGAGGGGGTTAAAAAAAATGATTTGTGTGTGCAGAAATGAATTGGATTGCATTTAGAAAATGACCTGAATGGAGTTGAAGTGGCTTGTTTGACACTCGATTCCGCTCATTGGCCTTAGAGCCAGCAATAAATTCACAAAGAGTCTTTGTTAACTGATTTAGAAAAAGTCTTTTGCAATTCTATACAATTATACTGTCTCCTGTGTTGTGTAGCCCTTCTGTATTAATCTGTACATCATGGTAGTTCACTTTTTGTTTTATAATTGCAGCTTTAGTGGTGCTGAGATGGAAAAGCAATGCTACTGCGGAGGAGAGAGAGAGAGAGAGAGAGAGCCATGTTCCTCACGTTGTTCTTGTTCGTTGTGTTTGTGGGTACAAGAACCACTATTGCAATATGTAGTAGCAAACGGTCTCATCAACAATATTAGTAGCGATTTAAAATACCTCCTCTGAAAGGAACACGGGAAACACATGTACATACTACTATGTGTGTATTTTACTGTGTGGAGAAAAACTGGAAAGTTTACCCATCTCTTACCTAATATTAGTAGCCACTTGATATTAGCCACCACACTAACTAAGTATGCACTTAGCTACTACTATAACTCTTGTCCGTACTCACACATCTCATTATTATATTTAATTTGTGTATGAGAGAGCATAGTGTTTTAGTTTGCCATTTATTTCTTTCATTCTTCTAGGAATAACCCCATCCCATGGATTCTGCGGTGCTCTCTCTCTCCATAATTGTTGCGAGATGTGCCTACTACTTGCATTGTGTGTGCCCCGTGTAAAATCTGATAAGCAGTTTCTTACATGGTTATGATAAGAGAGAGAGAGAGAGGGTAGTGAATATACCTTGTTGCCCTGCTGGACTGTTTTTTTCCCCTCCTGATGCTGCTCTATCTCTTATTACTACGTTGTGCTCTACAAAGTGTAATTCGTACAACCTCATTGAGAAACGATATGGTTGGAGAGATCGTCTCATCAGATTGCAATAACAAGTACACAATGAAAATAAAATAACAAGTATCATGTAACACGTCGTTCCTTTTCGTTCATTATACCTGGAGAGAATCTTTGCCCACAGTAATAATACTTGAGAGTGCATAGTGTGCCTTTGAGATGCAGCTCAAATTACCATTTCAACCCACGTTCAATTCAACTCACGTGCTTTTCAACTCAGAATCTCTTAAACTCACTTTATTGTGTGAATAACATTTTTAATTTTACATTAAAACTAAATTAATTGCACTTTAATGAATGAATGCTTCAAGTACAATTTCGACAGATCTGTATTTATGTATAAGGATTTATTTATCATCTCAATCTATTAAAAAAATGAAATGGCAAGTAATTAAATTTACAGGAAATCATTATTAAAGGTAATTAATTAATTAATTACATGTTAAATTACAATTCAAGAAGATACATACATGCAAGGGAAAGTAATTTAAATAAGAAAATTGTATTTGTCGCGTTATAGCGAATGTGTGGACCGACCGTGTTGCAGCGAGTTGGAAGGATATCTACATACAACAGGTAAGTCTGTGGTGAGTTGAAAAGAATGTGAGTCGAATGGAACGGGCTACCACTTTGCCCTCTCATGTATTTAAATACATCCATATAAAGGTCAAAGTGATCGTCGGTGCGTCCTTCGGTTTTTCGCTGAGCCCCGATGATTTTTATTGCTTCCATTAACCAGATTCACTACGTTAACCTTTACGCGTTTACCTCCAAGACAATAGACTTTGCATCACCCTCCGAGTAAAAGCCTCTGTGTTCTCCTCTGTTCGTTTCTCTGCTCTCCTCCTCTGCTGTGCACTCAATTCTCTCAGCAATGTTTTTGCTGCCTCCTCTTGTCGTTTTGCTAGTAGTTCTGCTCAAATACAACTCAGAACCACATTTTGTGTCTAATGGGAATATAATCGAAAGAATGAAATAACAAGTCTAGTGGTTCAGTTCAATTCACTCTCCATTACTTGGTCCGATTTTTTCTACAGCGACCTTTTGCACAGTACAACCATTGTTTAACAATGTTCAACTACTGCCCTTTGCCGTGTCTACTCCTCACAACAAAGTTGTCAGAGTCAGAGACAGAGAGCGAAGAGAAATGAGAGATTTATTTACACACACAACCCTCTATATGTACATACACATGGCACAATAAACGATAAGGGCAGTTCATTTCAACACAGTCCGACTTTTCTCGTTCTATTCTTTTTTTAAATGTATCTCTCTCTCTGATACGTTGTTCATTCACATTAGTAGTAAATCTGGACTGACTCTGAAACATGTCTAGATTCACTTTCTTATTGTTTGTACTCGAGAGTACACACAATAAGAAAATGAGATCATTCTTTGTGTCCACTCGTTTTAGAGCTTTCGCCTATAGGGACATGGACAAGCGTAATTTGAATGTACACATGCAAGTAAATATATGTAAATCTTATCTGATTGGATTATGTAGCCTTATGTCGCGTCTTTCTCTCTCTCTCTCTCTCGCTGTCTCTTCTCTATATCTCCGACTCATTATTAAGCACTGTGCTAAGTAGGAGATAGAAGGATTCTCGTTTTACACTCTGTCTCCACTCACTTATTGTGTGTCCACTTCTAATCTCTCTCACCAATCTTCCCATCATCCATACTCAATATTCCTCCGCATGTCTCACTTTTCATTCTGATCCGACCACAGAGACAGACTTAAGTGTGTGCTTATCATGTTACTGGTCGCTTATTTGGTACACAGTCGTGTCTTTAAGGGATATACTGCACTTATGGAAGAAAAAAGTTTGGGAAAAGCAGATTATAAGAGGATTACAGTCTTCTACTCGCTCATTTGTGCATGAAAGCCAAGCCAAGAGCGAGAGACGAGAAAGAAACCAACAATTAATGAAAAAACTGGCGAGAAGTGAAGCTTTGCTGCTAAGCTCAACTGAATTCAGTTAGCAACAAAGGCGTACACACATATAAAGATACCTCAATAGTCTTTTTCATATTACATACAAGACAAATACCTCATAGGAATAGCAGCGCAGCATCGAAGATAAATACTAGGTGTAAAGTCTTTAAGTAGTAAATTCTCACAATTCATGAATCTGCATGAAAAGTACAAAATATATTGTTACTAGTACAAAGCGAGGGGAATAATGCAGGAAATCGTTGCTTATTTGTATTAGAGAGGCATCGACGCATGAACAACGTTTGCTTCTTGTGTAAATGTAATAGCGTTCTGCTGTGAGCTATGGCTAAAAAAAGATCAGAACAATGAACGATCTATGTAAATCAATGAAACTACCTAACGAATGTCTATCGACCCAAAATTCCTGCTAGAACAGATAAAATAACTGTTGGAGAAAAGCCTACTACATTGTCTTGAAGATTGAGAGAGAGAGAACTAATTAAACTATCAATTATTGCTTTTTAATCCTGCGAATATATCCGGGGCCTACTACAAGATATCCATGCCAGGCGCTACATATTTATTAGTAGTCATATGTAACACGACAATGGTTCCACTTTTTTAATTGCTTGTACAAATTCTTTACAAGTTCTGCGCTCTTCAGTAGCATTTCTATGAATTCTTTGACGTTTTCATAACGAGTCCACATATCGAATCATTTATTTCTTGATGTGTAGCGTATTTGATAATGGTAAGTACGTACAGGGTGCAAAGGAAGAGCTACAAATAAGAACTGAATGTACGGCTCCTTTTGATATTCGACATAGAGATCTACAATATTGTAACTTATTAATTGACTTTTTCTGATATAAAAATGTGTGGCGCTAGAATTTCATAAATGCCATTTGTATGTGGTAGATGAAAAATGAGTGCAATAGAATACAGATATTATGGGATTCCTCAACAAAGTGTTTAAAGCGTAAAACAATGTTTTCCTGAAAGATTTCCACTTTTTTTGACTGCCTGCAACAGTTAATAATAGGCTCTTCATTTTGTCTCACCGAGTGAGTGCACTGCGTGCAGCAACCCTTTTATATTCAGTTTGCACAATTTTGCTGCAGAGGAATAACATTTCTTCCGAACAGGAAACAGCAATTAGATGTATTCGCAACTTTGTAATAAGTAACTATCAATTATGTTGCTTCGGGTCAACATTCTGATTGAGCTGCTTGCTGCACTATGTGTGTGGTATAGGAATATCATCATCTCAATTTGTTTGCAAATTGCAATTAATTGCAATGAAGAGGCGTCCATCAATGCCCCACCCTGTACACGCTGTTGAGTGAAGGTCTAAAGTGACTCCGGAGGAAAACTAAATGCGTGCGTGCTCCCCTCAGCTCACAAGCGGCTTAAATAATTTAGACAATCTTTGATCTCATCTCTCTTTTACAATCTCTCTTTGAATCAAATTCGTCTCTCTCTCTTACATCTTTCGTTCTCTTCTTCCTTCTTCATCGTTAGCCTCCTGCACAACCACCACCAAAGTAGTACGACATCAAAAAAAACTCACTTTTTTTTACTTACGTTCCACTCACATGGAAATATGTTCCACAAATAACAAACAAACGAAAATCTTGAAAGCAAATCCCTACTTTTCATTTCCCACCCTAATTTATTTCTCTCCAGTGATGTGAACGCAAATTATGCGGATTCTTACAGTGCCTTTGATAAAGCTAAAAATTCAGTTCCTTTAGTCAATAAACAAGCGCTGATGCTAAATCCGTACTGCAAACAAAGCTAAAAGGTAGGAAAATTTACAAAAGCAGATACTCTATACAGTAGCCTCCTTCTGCAAATAATAGTATTTTCTACATACCATGCAGAGCGGAAATACAAAAAGGTCTTAAAAATGCAGAAAAATTGAATTAATGCGTATAAACAATTCGTACAATGTTGTAAAAAATATTTCAAAGCGCTAAAAATGAAATTAAAAATTCTAATTGACATTCTTGACGACCCATCGACAACATTCTTGGACACAAGCGAGAAGTTGGCCTGGGAGAACGCAGTGCTTGGTTCCCTCGCAACTTGTTCGGGTGGTCCGTGCTCTTCTAATTGACCACCGCGTATATACAATTCCTATTATTACGCTTTCAACCTCATTCTGCCACCAAAACTTCTCCTCTTACACACATTACATACATATACACACATAAACCCTCCGCACACGATGTAATAAATGTGTGCAGTTCCAGTTTAAGTCTGAGAAGTCGAACTCCTTCGACCTTCTCTCTCGCCATATAACTTCCTGTACTTATTTATTTATTCACATTCCACCTGCTTCCACCTGTACACCACGACCACAGGCTCTCCTACTTTTTACACTGTACGAGAAGAGTTCACGATGATGAATGAATTTTTCTGTCTGTTCAAAGTGCAGCAGCACTTAGACTTTAACTATTCAAATGAAATATTTTGTAGTAAGCAATCAGATTGTGTATTAAGGAATGCGATCGCAGCTTGTGATGGCTAATGGAGGTATTAGGGACGGAAACAGAAAGAACGATGAATAATTGCAAGGAGGGGCATAGCATGGGTCAGGTCACAACAACGATTACTACCAACCACCACCACCACTACTTACTATACTTACGATAAAAGTACTGCTATGGTCTAACATAAATAAAGTGCTCGTTTGGTCATCGTCGCTCGTACAATATACTTATTGTCTAGTATAAGTATTTCGTGCTTCCTCGCATTAAACCTATATAGTTATATGATACTGTTTTTTGCGAGTGGAGACACACGAACACGAAGGTGCATGAACGACATACTAATGAGTTGTTACGATTTTCATTTCTAGACTTGACTCGTTCTGCTCTGCTCTACTCACTTCTTCTCCGCGTGTCCTCTAGACTGTACTCTGTTACCTCGTCTGCCTCCCCACCACCGCCACCACTACCACCACCAGTTCATTTTCTCTGTCTCTATTTATCATTACGTGCGCCAAAGTGCCTTGCACTGTCTCGTGTCTCCCTACTCCGTACTAGGGCAAAATGACAACGTGAGAGCACAAAAGCTCGTTGTAGTATAAAAGAATTCCCCAAAGAGATTGCTGGATACAGCCAAGTGCTGCTTACGTATAAATATGTAAGGATAATATTTTAGCACTCGATCCTCTTCCGAGTGTAAACGGCTCTATTCAACAAGCGAAATGATTACTATGCAATATGCATGCTGTAATTGTAATAGAGCACTCAAGTGAAAGTATAAAATCGTCTGTACGCTTCTGCTAAATGGCAAAATGTAAGCATTGAAGTTGAAATAATTCATTCTTGAAGGATATTCCGTTTCAAAAATCAATAGCATAGGCATTAGACGGGGATTTAGTCGAAGAAGCTATCAGAATTTCATTGTCCTCTATTTTCGTGCAGATTGTGAAAACAAATTATTTCTCATTCAGTTTAAAGTAGAATAAATGTGGTTGAAATAACATTGGCCTTGCGTACATATTTTGCGTATGTACCTTAAATGGCTGTGCCGGAAACTGCATTTAGTAGTTATAAGATTCTCCTCCTTATCTCCCCCTCTTACATCATCCATTCTCTTTTTATGCAAGCTACCACACACAAATAATAATAATAATATGTTGTTGTCCAGCCAGTTTAAAGGGCGTATTTACACATAATTAACTAGATTCATTATAAATAATTATAATCGCAATAATATAAGCATTTGCATTCATTAGTAAGAATTAATTCGCCCTCCTAATAAAGTAGCTACAAGTAGTGAGTAATTGTTAACAGAAATTATAGAGAACTGCCTATTAGGTAGAATCCTATATATAGTAAATAATAGGGCGTCTCGCATCCCCAGTTGACTTGAGTCTGGGTCAAGGATCACAAGAGGAGTTGGAACTTGCAATTACTGTTGCAAATGGTTATGGAGGCCTGGCGGTGTCGTGTTTACTGATAAATTTCAGCAGACATCTCCTCCTTACATTATTACCACACACATACACACACTCAGATACACATGCAAGTACCCATAACATTCTTGTTTATTATAATACAAACACATTAATCCTTTCCAGCGAAACGTCGTATCTGCTGTAGAGCACGTTTACATGTACATACATATAACCATATTATTATATCCCGTGTGAGTTAATGCTGAAAGAAGAAGAGTTGAATTCGAACAACTACTAAATTAACGTGTCTGGTAACACGAAAATTATGAGTATTTGCCATTACAGTATTGGAGCTCACAGGGGAGTTGATCAGTTGAGTGCGAGAGAGGATGCGAGCGAAAGAGAATTCCCTGTCCACGGTGCTGAGCACATAGACACTCGTTTAACGAATGCTGCTCTTACTTAACTGACATCATAGACCACAGTATAACGGTTAAGCAATTTCCATTTTTATGGAGCATTACACTAAATGCAACTTATCATCTCATCAGACTCCCCTGAATGTGGTCCCTGGCTCTGGGTAAGTAATGTACATACGTGTATGTATGTATGTACTTGTATTGGTTACTGGTGGTGGTGTTGGCGGCGGTGCCAGTGGAATCTTCACACTGTTCTTCGTGTGTCTGAGTGACTGTGTGTGCAAAAGCACTGGTGCACATAACATTACATGTTTTATTATATAATAAAGAAGAGTATTATACGCCAATTTACTTAAGTATGTGCATGTGAGATAGCCAGAGACTAAGAGTGGGGCCTGCTGCAGGCCAACTAGACGTCATTAATAATCGCCGTCCATTTATGATTGTGGTCAGTCAGAATAGCGATGAATTTGAATGGCACTCGGTAGTTATTTAGTGGTTGGTATGTAGTGGTCTCTGTTGTACAGGATTGCCGGCTCGTGCGCCAGTTATTTTTGGATTCCTATTATTATTGTTATGATTATTATACTGCTGTTTCCATTTTGTGTGCCGAAAATATTTGATCACCTTCTCAGAGGTTAGTGGGAACAGGCTATAAAACAGTGACTTTTATACGGCCGGTTATAAAAATGCAATGATGAAAATTGAAGTAAAAAATCCAAAGTATGTAGAAGCTCGGGGCTATCATAGTCGTAATAATATAGAGAAGAGAAAATGCAAACTATAAAAGTGGTGATATGAGATTGCAGCGGCAAGGCAAGAAAAGAATGGACTTAAGGTAGACGTTGAAATGGGAGATTATAGGTGGAAAGAGACGAAATGATATCCTATAAATCGGTGTAATATCTCTGTCCGTCTATACGAACCATAAAGGAGCGATCGAAAATCCGCCATCAGTGTGAGGACTTTTGCTGTCCAGTCACACACACACACACAAAATCTCTCCTGCTTACAGCTCTCAAGCTCACGATCTTCTGGTAATATGACCAGGAACAGTGCGAATCTACTTTTGCAGCAGACAAAGACTATGTAAGCCTTTTGTTTTCCTGAGCGCCTGTCTTTCATATAGAGAACGTGTACTTTGAACTGTAAGTACGTTTATAGGCCATTTTACAGGTCATCCAGGTAGGACTGTGATAATTGGAAACCTGAAATTCTTCTGAAACTAGTACTACCACTTAAGGTGTAAACTTATAGTGAATCTTGATATCAAATAGGTCGTACTGACGAGATCTTTGATTTCAAGATTTTGCCTGTTCGACAAGAAATATCTGAAAAATAATCCTTTTCATTGAAATAGCATGCAGTGAACATTCCACGAGGTCCTCGAAGAATCCTGCACGACAAGGCACAATATTTTGTTATGCCGGATCCGATTTCATGACATCGGGCTTCCGTTTCGGCTTTGCAATGGAATTACTACAGAGAATGAATGTGTAAGCGAAAAGTGGAGGAATGGCCACCCACTGGTTTCCTAAATATCCCATTTTTGCACATCACATATCACCGCATGACTTGAGTTGTGTGTGCAGAGTCAGCGCGAGCCACGTCGAAAATTGATGACCATTACAGAAATGTGCAAGATTTTATGTGCAATTGTGTGCAAGTAATTAAATAAAAGAGTCGAATTATTTCTGAATCTGTTAGATTGAAAACATGTGAAAAATTAGGGTCATAAAATGCCAGTTGTTCAGGACGAAGGAGGGAGACGATGAATGCTCATTGCATTACAGAAGATTAGTGAGTAAAAATGCTGCAAGTTTCTCAATATTTTATTCCGAGAAGAATGAAAACCACGAGCTGCCTTGTACTTTGGAGAGAGCAAACGATGCAAGTGGAAGTTGCAATATTGAACAGATTCCCCTTGCGACTGCTGCTGCTGCTTTAAATGGTTTTCCTAGTTTTCCATATGTGCAAATATACTCAGTGAGTGAGCATTTTCTTCTTGTGGGAGAATCTAATGTTGAGCCTCTCCTATTCTCTATCTTGGATCATTATTTATGTAATGCTGATGTATGTTGACGTTAATAAAGTTAAACCTTGAACCATACAGCTGCAACCACCTCAATCCCCCCCACACACTCTCTCTCTGAAGCAACGTACAAGCTCACCTTACAAACAATTCTTGGGCTTGTCACAAGAATATATTTAATACATGGTGCAATTCTGCATTTTTCTTTTCCATGGTGTCCATGAAGCTGTCAGCAACGATTCGGTGCAATGAAACCTACCACAATCTTATATCTAAAAAAGGCGTTATTCCAATTTGTGATATTCTTACAAAATTTATGGCATTACCACAAATTTCAATAGTCCTTTCAAATTTGCAATGTATGTATAAAGTTTATTCCGTAGAATTTGTGGTGGGTGAGTGAGGGGGCTTTGCCCTTTGGCATCAGCTCAAAGCGCCTTTTTCTCTGTGTGTGTGTCTCTCTCTCTCTCTCAGGTCGCAAGAACAAATGAAACTTATTCATTCAACACTTCTAGCTACACACACATAAAGCCGCGAAATAGTTTACTGAGAGGTGTAGGAAGAGTTGCATCCGACTGCCATGACCAGACCACAATCACCACCACAACCTCCTATTCTCACTTTGACAGTGCAATTGATAAGTCCACAGAACAATTCAGCAGATACTTTTGCGACCGACTCGATTTCATTTTCAATGTGTGAGCGACCGTATTTTACTTTTACTTTTTTAAAGGGAAAATGGGAGAAAGTTGAGGTGAACGGACGGACGCGGACGGACGCAGAGACATTGCTACTACCTTTTATTCTCTTTTCCCCTCAGCAGCCATACACACGTTCTTTTATTTATTCAACTGACAAGGCTGTCGCACTACGATCCTCCTCTCTCCTGGCTTTTATTTCATATCGCCAGAGATGGAGATGGAACCGTGTGGCTGCGATGAGATCCTATCTCTCTTTGTCATTCTACAAAAAACCTACAACCATTACTTCCACGAATATACCGAGGAAAGATATCACTTCTTTCTCTCCAATATCTTACAGGGATGGAGTAGAGAGGGACGGGTACAATAATCCTCTCACAACTGTCCTATTCAAATATTCAATCAAATGTTTGCAATGTTTGGCTTTGTGCACAGCTCAGACCTACCTGACACATGCAACTATAAATATTACATGATAATCAACGAGGAGAAAGACAGAGTCACTGAGATTTCTTATCTCCTTTCAAATAAATATTTGCACGGACTAAAAATAAATACTCATATCCAGCACAGGCGGCAGCCTTCATTTATGAAGACAGGCACTTATAGATCCGCTAATAGATTGCTACTGCCTTCCATATGTGAACAGTTAAATGGTTCTGTCATATAAGTCATAGCCTATGAAATAATAATTGACAACTGCTCGCGTAAACAAACGCAATGCTAAGTATGTACAGTATGTTAAGAGTTGGCCTTTAGTCGTAGTAATACTTATTATTTTTTAGTAGTGGCTTTGCTGAAAGTACCAAAACGGGTTCATTGTGAATCGAGTCATCCAGAAATAACACATGAACATTTTCCCATGTACATACATTTAATATGAACCAAGAGCAAAAGGACGAGAGAGAGACTTATCGAGCAGACCGAATCTTTATTTATTGTCGTATTTGTGGTTGACACGGCGAATTCTTTCCATTCAAAAATTCTATTTCTATTTGAAAAAATTCGTAGAGAGTCACATTGTGAATTGTGTGCAGGCTCAAGTGACTTCTTATTCTTCTGTATTGCACTACTAGTAGAAAAGTACCTCTTAACTGGTCAGAGGTCTAATCTAATCTCTCTCTCGCTCTATGTGTACATTGAAGTAAAACCGGGCAGAGCGTACACACTTTTACAGTGGTTGCTGGTGATTCGTTGTTATGTAATGTTGGTATTTTGTTGACTCGAGTGAATGTCTGCACGTCTTGTCATTACAAAATACATTGTTCAGCTCTATTGCTTTTTACGTTCCATTCTCAATGTGAGCAGCTCAAATAAGTGAGCTCCTATTGCAAAGTCCTGTCCTGCTGGCTGCGTACGAATTAATATATAAGTACGTTTTTGGAACTTATTTATTGTAATGGTAGTGGTGGTAGGATTCAGCGGCGGTGGTGCTGGTGCTGCTGGTGCTGCTGCATTGTTAGAATAATTTGTTGATATCTGTGTACATGCATGAGCAGTTCATGAGCAGAATGGAAAGAATACAACATAAAATATTAATATTGTCTAACTGTTTATTCCAAGCGTGTATCCTATTAGTTAGGAATAACATTATTGTATCATTATGCATACGCTTGTTATGTTATACAGTGGTAATATTTATTAGCATACCGCACACGAGAACTATGTAGACATGTAGATAGTAATTGTGCTTGAGGCAGACTAGCAAGCACCACCACCACTGATGACCTCTCAGCATAAAAGCAATGCCACCATATGGTAGCTACTTCTACCGGAAAGGCACGTGGTTCATGAAAGAGTCAGTTTCCACTTGCAACAACAACGAACGGCGGATAAGGTTCACCTCGGATTACATTTTACGAAGAAAAACCCTTTTCCCCGGATTTTGAAGGAACGATCGAAGTTTTGCACCTAGCCAGGTATTATTGATCCTGTTGCTGGCTCAGGCTCACTCTCTCTGTGTGTACAGTATAGCGCACGGACTGTGTACACAAGGCAAATAGGTGATTCTGTTGAGATTGAATGTAAATATAGTTTTTTGTATGTGGCAATGACTGACTGACTGAGGATGGAGAGACGAAGACGCGCAGCAGTTACATGCATTGGCACTCCTGTAAGTCGGTTAGGAAAGGACAGGTCGCTCATAAATTAGTACGGAGAGAGCGAGCTTCGAGCACCAGATTGCTACAGAGATTCTAAAGTTCAAGTGAATTATACGCGAACGGTACAATCTATTCTCTCTCTCAGAATTACACACAGCCAGACAGACAGACAGAAAGACAGACCGACAGCTATCGAGATGCGAGCCAGAGAGAGAGAGAGAGGGAGACTGAGGTGAATAGTAGGTAGAAAGATTAGAGCTTGAATTTATTTTCTATTTATTTATTCCACTACTTATAAATGTTGTAAATAGGCAGATTATGTTCCGAGCGTATATCTGTAGTGGAAAACACGAGCAACTGTAATAAAATTTGTATGCATGCACGTTGAAAAACGGGAATTCAGGATTTACTAGCGACAGGCAATATCTACAATCGTGAGTATTCATTTGTATTTTGGGTCGATGGATGTAGACTCCATCCATCCCACCAGCCTCCACTACATATTATATAATTCCATTATGTGCCCAGTTGCCCAGAAATGAGCTTGTATTTTCACTACTACTTACTTCTTCCCTTTGCCATCCGTCGCCTATGTACGGATTTTCAATATAACCCAGTACTATTACACCACTACCTATTTATGTCATATATCCCACACAATTTTATTCATCCCATTCTCTCTCTCGCCTTCTCTCGCTTTATCTGTCTTTTATATTATTTTTGTACACTGATGGTGACCAGAGCTTCGCTATTCCATTGAATAGTAGTGTCAATTCAATTCATTGTTGTTGCATTCACTGTCATATCTTCTGCTTATACTTCACATGACACGCTTATTGTCAAACTTAATGCGCATAATTATATTCATACGTTTTCATTGTATTTCCGTTGACGTGGGGAGGGACAAAGGAGGCTGGGGGCTAACACTGCCGTAAGTCCCTCTACGTTATACGGCGACGGAACCTTTGAATAGCAATTTTTAAATTGATTTGAAAATTTCCTGTATGTTTCAAATTTGAAGGGTTTAGAGATAAGTACAAGTGATATTTTTCCTACTTTATGGTTTCTGACGCTAACGTTTCCTATACAAAGTGAAAATAGAAGGATGGCTTGTAGAATATGTGTGTGGGAGAGATGAGCTAAATCTTTCAGAATCTTATGGTGAACAGAGCCCAGGGACATAATGCGTACTTCAGAAGATGATAGAGGAAACAGCTGGTTGACTGTGGAGATAACTCACGTATTTTCATGCAATAATTTACGGAAACACTTTTCATCTCGTCTTGTCGCCTTCCCAGAAGACACACAAAAGGGTAAATCTCATGTATCCACTGCATATAGCTCCATAGTGCAGCCCATACAAAGACAAACATAGTGTGACACTCTCTATATTGGTTTTGTGATAAGAATGACGGGATTGGTCAAGACGTTTGCACCTACTTCCACTATATAGCCATTATTTTAACCTCTTGGGTCCATCAAAATTTTATGGCAAGTCAATGGATGGCGAGAGAGGACAAAAAACACTGGAAAATAAATTGGCACTTGAATCCGTGCTTCTTCCATCCGTCCTCGTGCTGCTTCCCAACTATGAACAGTTTCGGTGCTAGGATTTATAGAGGAAAGCAGTAATGCAGGACGAAAGGGCGTCCTGCTGCAATTATTTCTTGTGAATGAGAGAGGAAAGAGACGGCTTTAATGGAAGAATATAAAAGCGTTTGAGTTTGTTGAGGAGCAGCAGCAGAGAAAAGGTTGAAGGCATCAATTCAAGGCATCAACTGTGACGATTCGCTTTTCAAAAATTACTACGACTGCTACTATTGCCTATGTGATGTGTGTCTGTGTAAAAAAAAGACAGTGAGAGAGAGAGAGAGACAAGTGAGTGAGCCAGCGAATGCGACATTTGGATTGATTGGATGACAGTTTGGGTGATGAGTTGGAACTTTTACTGTCAACGCGACTGTCCGCCCGTCTCTGCGACTACATGATTAGATTAAAAATGTTGTGAGTGCTTTCCAAAAAGATGTGACTTTCCATTTTATTCTCTCTTTCTCTCTGTTTCTGTAACCGTGCTCCTCTTCATCACTTACACACACTACACTACTAACTGCATGCACACTGCACACAAGACAAGAGAGACTGTGTAGTCTTAAGGATTTGATGACAGTAGTGGAGTAGAGTGAATGGGAAATGACATTGAGCTGTGAGCTGGATAAAAACAGCCATTTCAAAACGGTGATTTTAAATTCAGACTAGAATACGTAATACGATAGAATGCATAACAGGTATGTATGTATGTATAAAACATACAGCATAGGATCGAGATATGTATTAAAAGTGATGTAATTGTAAAAGTAAAATATGGTGACAGAAGAAGAATCCAATTGAATGGCTGAGTTGATACTTTATTTTATATATAGGAAACATAAAGTAGTCACTTTTATGACGTTGTTGTAACGTTGACGCGAAGAAATATTGCTATCGCTATGATGTGACATGCCGTCAAACAAATCATTCATACAGAATACAATACAACAGAACATTGATATTTACACAGTAAAGCATGTGATATCGACTGGGAGAAGAATTTCAAAGAAAGTATTAGTAGTAGGGCAATTTAGCCACAGAGAAATAACTTTTTGTGCATGCAACGGCTTATTTGAAGAGGGACAGACACACGCCAGAGCGATTACCTATACATAAGTCCTGCTGGGCTACTATCGAATAAAAAGACTTTTTCTCTCTAGTATTGGCAGTAATGGAAAGACTTTGTGTTTGGACTTACCGGGGGCACACAGTAGACACAGAAGAAATAGAACGGTCGTGTAGCAAGAGTCCCACTTGAAATTAGTCGTCGTCGTCGTCGTAGCAGCAGTGGTGTTGGTGGTAGCAGTCGATGGACAACAACAACAATTGGATTGTGTCAGACTTTTGCCTATAGTCTTAGTTTGCTTTTTGTGAATGGGATAGGAATATGTGTTTGAGAAGAAGATTCGAGAGTGGAACAGTCCCTGCTGTCCCACATCGCCAACAGGCTCACTCGCTGCTGCTGCTGCTGCTGCTACACGCTCCATATCCTCGTCTCACCCAAAACAATAGAGACACTCACACTGTTTTACTCTTACGGGAATGATTCGTCGTCAGCCGAGCAGCACACAATGTTATTATTATATATGTCAGGCTGGCTGCTACAGGATAGTAGAGTTTGTTGTGTTCTTCTCTGCTCGCCTCTCTTCTTTTTTGGCACAAAGTTGTAGAGGGGGGAAACAGGAGGCAAAGAATTTGACAGTGAGTCAGTTGGTGGGAATTCGGAGTATCGGATGAAGAATGTGAGATGAGGCCAATATGAGACTGGAAGAAGTAGCTCTGTATATGCGACGCGGGGTTTTAGTGGTGGTGGTGGTGGTGGTTGTGCTTTACATCAAACGACTTTGTCTTTGTCATCTTCTTCAATGACCGTTGAGGGTCTTGTTGTCAAGTCAGACCATATCACTCATCACCCCAAATTCTACACTATACTTGTTTGTAAATAAATCTCACTGTCTCTCTTTCTCTCTGTGATTCATAGAATGATACAGTTAGGATTTATCAAAATTTAATTTCAATGCTAGAGAATTAATTTCTATACGTTTCTAGAATTTTTTCCCCCACAACACTCACTGGCTCGTGTGGAATATTCCTGTGAATATTGCAAAGTGGGAAGTGTGAGCTGTGTGTGAATGTGAATTCCAATTGTAGAATTGTACAAGTCTTTTGTGTGTCAGCTTTCAATCGTTAGAATTTCATGGAGAACGATTCCCGACGAATCGATTCTTTGCTCGATGTGTTTTTTTTTCGTCTCTCTCTCTCTCTCTCTCTTTCTTGCGTCTCAACTATTCAATTGTGCTTTTCTCACGATTCTTCTCAAATTTCTGTGGAAATTCAAAATTTCTCTCTCTGTCTCACAAAGGATTGTTTTCTTCACAGCTTCCTATAGTCGTCTCTGTCGACATTCAGTAGGAATCGATTTCAATTCAACTCGATTTTCAGTGTAGTAATGCAAATTGACAAAAATCAATACTTGCTTGGGAACAGTGTAGTGAGTGAGTAGTTGAGTTGTGCGGTGTGCAGCAGGTACGAGGTGAGAACGAGAACTAGAACAGTAGAGGCACACACCACTCTCGCCCTGTTATCTATATTATACTTTTCCCCACACACACTTTTCACACTTCAAGAAGACTCGTACAGTGTACACAACAGTAGCCTGGCCTGGAGCGCTCTCCTCTCCACCGCACGAACTATATATTCAACCAGTTTTGCATAAATATCTTCCAGTGTTCCCCTCCTCCCTTTAGGATATCTCTCGTTTATATAGAATTTTTGCAGGGAAAAATAAAATAATGGAAATGTTGCCTACTGCTTACTTTTTGCGTCCGTGTGACAAGACTTGCTAACGAACCAAATTGACTTTCTCCCTTTTAGTAGCTGAAGGTACTTTCCATACTTTGTATTTATTAGAGAGCTCTCAAGTGTCTGCCCTTTCTCACTCTCTTGCAATTCTCGCAAAGGATATGCTCTCTATTTATTCTATATATACTCCTATAATGATATTCCCAGTCTGTATATTAAACATTTAGTAGTTCGAATCGAATGGACGCATTTGTAGTCGCCAACGGTCCGTGACGTGAATACACTGTGCTCTGCTTTCCAAGTGACAACTCAATTTCCAAAGGAAACACAGTAATTTCGGTTGTTAAGTAGCCAAGGCTCATTTACTCTGTCTCTCTCTCCTTCCTTGTTCTTGTGGTTACAGCAGGTCGCAGCCACGAGAGGAAAGAGTGTGAGAATCTCAAGTCTACTCTCAAATAAAAAAAAATCACAATCCAGAATGAATAGTCAGTTTGTTGGTGGTGGTGGTGGCTGGTGTTGGGGCATTGTGTGCCAAGCTCACTGTCTTCTTGTCTTGTCTGTGTTGTTGTTGTACTCGTCAAAATTAATTAGCGGCAAATTTGTCGGAGACAAACGAGTACTTTATAGAGCGATAATAACTTCTGCTCACGATCACCCCCTTACGAACGTATGGCAATTATTAAAAAGCTACTAGCCGACTTAATTCCGCGTGAACAAAGTAAAGTCCGATGTTGGCTGACTGACAGATGACGCAGCCACAGTCCGCACTCTTGAATTGAATACTATGTACTGTAATTAATTATGTTCTACAAGTATATTTGGGTTATTATCATTGTACAAATAAATGACTCGTCTGTCTTCTGCATACTAATTGGATTCCCCTTTTTCTTATTCTTTTTGATGCTCCGTCGTTGTAGTCAGAAAATTGCACGGTTCGCTGCTTTGATTTGTTGTCTCTCTCTCTCGTCCACTTTAATTTCACTCACAGCTCACAGTGCATCCAACAACTGTTAGCCTGGCCTTCAGTGTACGGCAGTACACACGGTCTGTCTGTCTCTAATGTATTATGTGTTTGCTGTTGGGGTTATTATTTTGTGCTCTGTTAACGAGACTTATCACATAAATATCTGCCGACGCTCCTCTTCTCTGTAATAATGTTTGGATTTGCACTCTTCAGTATGCTTTGCAGACGAGACGCTAATAAGAAGACACTCACCTATATATGTTTAAATAAATGTGCGTGTACTATAGTTGTATAAATTAATATCTCTATTATTTAATATGTATTTCTGTGTACGACTTGAATCAACTTGAATTTCTCTATTAGACTAATCCTGTCTTGTCTCCTGGCAGATTAACTCTTCAATTTTCCTCCTCTCCTTCCTTTTCTCAGCAGACTATTCACGTAAATAGTTCGCTGAAATTGTCTGCGCTCATTCTCTTCTATCCCGTCTATGATGTTGTAATCACTCCGTTGTTGTCAGAGAGAGTGTCTTACTTGTATCACTGGCTTTCAAACTGTTTGACTTGTATGGTGCAAGAATTGCTGAGCACACAGTAGTGAATTGTTCTTGTAATTTATCACTCATTCACACCGAGACTCGGTACACTAATTGTAAGTTTCGCTGCCTTCTTCACAGCAGCAGCAGCAACAACAGCAACCGGAAACTATTACACTTTTTTTCAATGTGTACGAATTCCTTGATGGTAAATTTCCATTGATTGCTCGTCGTCCTTTATTCGTTATTGTGCAAAACTAGGTATTTCATATATATATAATCGTATTATGAAGTACAATGGTAGTTTCTTATATGATTCTTTATTAATTTCTCATTGTTATTTCGTTTAGTACTGAGATTTTTTCATTTCAGTTTTAGGGCGGACAGGCAGGAGCTCGCTCCATTTACCCACACACTACAATAATAAAGGAATCTTTGGTGGTGTGATGAAGGTATGTAGTGCAGTAGCTGGAAAATTCAGTACAGTCAGTACCTACTCGTTGTTTGCAGTATTTGCTTTTGCAAAGCAAGACAGAAATTGTTGTTGTGTAGTGCACAGAGAATAAGAAGTGGTTATATAGCTCGTAGACTGTAATTACACTTTGTGCAGAGATGTAGATAAGTGAAGAAGTCAGTGGTGGTGGTGGTGGTGGTGGTGGTGGTGGTGGTGGTGGAGTTTTTCGTTTCAAGGGAAAACATCAAATTCTGAAGAGAGAATCAGAGAGAATCAAGAGTCTTATACTGTGTGGATGATGATGATGATGATACGCACGCTTCTGCTGGTGCTTCTTCTTATTTTCTGTGGTAATAGTACGGATGTTGTGCAATTGCCTCCGTTTAGCGTTTGCACTCAAGAAGAAGCGTAGCAGTAGAAGCAATAGTGTAATGTATAGTGAGAGAGCAGTCCGGGTGAGAGCGATGGGATGTGAATGTAGATGAATGAGAGATAGTAACCACTACGTGAAGTCGACTGTATGAATGTATGGATGAAAAGTCAATTCAAGGAAAGAAACCAAGTTGAAGACTCGAAGAAGAAGACGACGAAGAAAAAGGGTTCAACTCCAGTTCAACTTGTTCTTTCCTCTCTCTCTCTCACTATCCTCTACTTAAACTTACTCTCTCAGAGTGTAATATAAGTAGATACGATTGGCAACAATATATTGCTACAACTATTATCTGTGTTTGCACCAACTGCACCTTCTCTATCTCTCTCTCTCTCTCTGTCTCTCTCTGTATGTGCTATGGCCTAGGTTAGCTTGGCTATCAATTTAATACGCGTTTTATATATATTATTATTATGGAAGAGAGGAAGCTGTCTCTCTGTAAGCACTCACTCTCTTGCTCCGTGTGCTACTACGAGACTACGTCTGCATACTGCTCCTCTGTGTCTCTTTCTGCTTGTATCTCTGTGTGTTCTTGATGGAGGGTGGAACTGGACTGAGAGCTGAACTGAACTAGAATCTGAACTAGAGTGCAACAACAGATACCAGACCACTACTGCTACGTATAAAAGTTAGTATGCAGCAGCAGCAGCAGCAGCAGCTTCTCTTATATAAATATAATAGTTGACTTCACTCCGCGCTCCTAATTAACCACTATTGGTTTAAAGGAACACACTCAACTCTGAATGTGCGGGTGCACACACTCTATGCTTAGTTTAGTTAGCTTAGCAGCTTGGCCATTTATTAATGTATTTTTGTGTACACTTCTCGTACACATGTGTGTGTTTTGTCTATGAGAGCGGGTTTGATGTAACTATCCGAATAGTAAGCTACTGACTTGCTGCTACTACAGACTGTTACTATTACTCGTATGTGTGTGTGTGTGTGTGCAATGTATGGAGAGCAGTAGGAGCAGTAGCGGTCGTTTTCTGCTACTATTTACTGGTAGTGTGGGAACGTTCCTTTCAGTCAAACCGACAGATAGGATAGAAAGGTTATTCCTCCAGACATGCTCGTTTAACCAACTATTTCTGTAGTATTGCAATACGGATACAAGGCTTCTGTGTGTATGGATGTGTACATAATAGTGGAAAGACGACTGCTTTTGCTACTACTTGAACCAAGTATTTGATTAAAAACCTTCAATCAGTAATCTATGAGACTGAAGTGATATTTATCTTGTATAGGTATTCTAGTTGCTATCGTTAGGTATTACATAGTAATATCCTTTTGTTGGCACATTCCAAACAAAATACAGCTTTGTTCGTCTGTTTGCTTTTTCCCTGGAATTGTGTTCCTGTTCTCTACTTGTTTGTTGTTTGCAATTTGAAAAAGTCGCGAGATCGACTTTAGAATCTGTGCATATATGCACTGTAGTAGTTGTTGTATGTATAGGGGGAAACCTGTCTGCTTCTCAACTACTAAAAAGAAGTTTTTCGTGATAAGTTGGCTGGATACATTCGCCTGAGAGACTCAATTCAATCATTCGGGAGAGAATATCTAGCGAGAGAAAAGCGGTTGCAGTCGATCCAAACGAATAATACATAGAAATGAAGAATTTAAATAAATAAAAAAAGATTGATACAAGATTTTCCACCAAGAAGCAAAGATTGTTTGCTAAACTGAACAACAATGTTTATGAGATTTAATCGAAAGTCTCAATCTTCAAGGTATTCTTTTGCAGAAGAATTGAAGTGTTCTTAGAAATCAATGCACTACTGGTTAAAAATAAATGGGCAGAGAAACATTCGAAGGTTCTTCTCGCTTTGGTTGCTGTGTGATGACAGACAGCAATGTACAGAAATGAACAGTAACTATATATGTATTTGTTTTGTGGGCGATAATACTAGGATGTTGTTGAAAGTTGTGTTGTTGATTTAGATGTTTTCAAGAAGAGTACGACTTGTATACGACGAGAGAGAATAGGGAACTTGATCTAGTAGTTGAGTTGAGTTGAGGTTTGTGTATTGTGTGAATAGATCCGAAAGGAGACGGATCCGTGCGCTTCCGAGTTCAGATTTCGACTGAACTCAAGGAGCAAGTGACAGATTGAGTTTTCGGATATGAAAGCAGCAGACCGGCTACCAACAACGTTGATGCTGCACTTGCATGAGACTGCTGAAAACTTTCATGCTGTGCCGTGTGCTTGCAACCAACAGAGTCTCCACGGTCTCCAGTCTCTCGAATACACAGATGAAACCAGACGCAGACTTCCAGCCAGCAGCCAAAGAGACGAAGCTGAAAAGGGAAATATCGGAATTGCACAATGGAAGTCCCAAATGGACATACGAGGGTTGTAATGCTGGAGCATGAAAATTATTGAAAATGGAACGAATAAATATTTTTCACTTTGGGCTACGGCTTTCAAAATTCAAAATTATCTACCTTTTATATTATAAAATTGACTCAGAGTTCCCTAACCTCTGAAATTGTTTGTGGGTAAAGAAAGGTTGAAATAATTAGACATAATAAAATCTTT
>JABASC010000083.1:0-71711 GCA_019776185.1 Plutomurus gul | reverse complement strand
CAATACAATCAAGGAAATGAGAATTAGCATTACGGAATCTGCATAAAAGTTTTACAACTCCCTGCACAGAAATTTGAGTGCTGATGGGAAGAGAAGGTTGCGCACGCACGATTTCTTTCCGAGCTAAAGCAGGGCTAAATCATCAATCTGAACCATGAACAGCTCATATTCGGTATCATCACCATAACGTTTAGTGTGAAATTAAGCGTAAATAACAATACAAGTGAAGTCTGGATACAAAACATACATTTTTGGTGTATTGGTACACATATTGACATATTACATATTTTTTACAATTTAAACAGTGGGATAGTTATTTGATACACACGAATCCCACTTTTTTACAACATCAGATGCTAATATCATTCGGAACGACATTGAAGAATTTAAAATGTCTGAATCTGAATCAGTTGAGAAAAATAGAGTAGGCAGTTCAGTAACATTATACACTCTTAATGTAATAGCAATCGTTTGGAAATATTTACAACTATGAGTGAAGCATTAAAGCATATGTGGAATAATTTCGTTTGTTTTTAATTAATTATTAGATTTGACTTGGTTGAGAAATTGAATTAAATTGAATGAAATAATGTTTGAAATTGACAAATATTAAGCACTGCAAACGGATATGATTGGGGGGAGCCTACTGATAACCATATGTATAAACGTTTAAATTTAGTTGCTCAACCGTACGTTAAATATAAGCGTATTTAGTTTAAAATATAAACAATTGCGACAAGTACAGCAACTCTTTGAGATTGTTCTGCGACTCCCTTTCGTTGTTTCAAGTGTGACAGTCATCTACGCGTATGAATACTTATGTGACTCTCTTACGTGGTCGAAGGTCTGACAGTCAACTACGATGACACTCTTTTGCGTGTTTTGATGAGCGCAAGTCATTTGCGTTTTTCGTGCGCAGACACTTATTTCTCAAGACAGTCATTCAAGCCTGACAGACATTATCTGTCTTTCTTCACCCTTAAGTAAGTAGCAAAGTGTGCAATATTCTCTATACTTACTACATAGATATAACACTAACTTGTTGTCTACTCTGGGCAGGCTCTCTCGGCCTTCTTCTCTAAACGTAGATGAGATATTCCTTGAACATACGTTGTACATCTCCATAGAACAAGCACCCTCAACTTTGTGAGAGTTACTTACTCTCCCTTTCTTTCTCTCTCTTTTCTCGACTTGACATGAATATTTTCATCCTGTCGGCACTTTATGCTAATGACCCACAGTAGACATAGTGACTTTTGGCTTTGGTGTGAGGGGACTTACAAAAAAGACACTCTGCAGTCAACTCAATACACTCACTTGTGATGTAATGTGACATCAAGTGTCCACCGAGACCATTGCAGTGGTCAAGTATAAGTAGGCCCCCACTGCTGCTACTATCTCCTGCTTTCCTGACCACCACCACCTCCTCCACTTCACTGCTCCTTTTTCTTGTCACGAAAGAAGGTAGCTAGACACGTGTGTAAATACATTGTCGCCCAGTTGCTGGTAGGAAGTAGGAACATGCTCGGATACATGTGTATATTTATACAGGGGGCTTGTTTGTACATACTAGTAAGTATGTATGTAGCTCCATAATAATACTACTGTACATATACATAGTTACTGTGTGAGACACTTCATTCCAGTTGGTTGACAACTGCAGTAATGTATCTCTTTTGAAATTGAATATGTTCGTGCAGAAGGCTTGTTGTGGTGTTAGGTGGGTAGTATAGGGAGTTTGAATGAATAGGAAGAGCGGAGCACTTGTAAAAATGTGAACGGTCTGCTAAGCAGCGGAGCATACACTTAAATAGATGTATGTATGCATTTTGTGTGGTGGGGAGAGAGTCAGAAATATGCGGGCAGAGTGCGGAGGACCGGTGTGATGTAGGTAAGTGGCTTGTTGAAGTAAGTAGTGAGATGTGATGTGAGTGGGAAGAGGAAAGTTGTAAGAAGTCGAGGGCGATTAGTCGAATATCCGAATGTCTTAGTGTAAGAGTACTAGAGGCAGATCTGTGCATTGATCCCTGCGGTACAGTCCTCTTCGAAAGAGCAACGTACTATAGTTGTTAAGTGTAATTGGTTCCTAAAGTGTAATAGAGATAAGACTCTCCCAAATCCACCCCAGAATACCGAATAAATGAGCTACAAGCACTTTTTGTACGCCTTGATAATCATTACACTCATGAAGCAGTGAGAAAACCTCGGAAAGAACATTTTCTCTATCTTCTTGTTGTTCTCTTCTTGTTGTCCTTCTCCCACTCTCGCCCTCACACACACCCACACACACAGACAGACAGACAGACAGACAGACACACGGACCATTGCTCCCCATGTATATCTGTGGAGTGTGGAGTGGGGAGCAGCAGCCCAACTCTGCACAGCGCACTACACTAAATAGTAAGCGAGCGGTCTGGTCTGTTCTCTGTTAGCCGTTAATAGCCGCTATCTGTACACTTCTCGTTTTGACTCGACTTTAGATTAGTTTACTTACATTACCCGCAGATAGAGACAAAGGGAATTCCAATTTCAAGGTATTCCCGACTTGGGAATCTCCTCCACTTCCACCTAACCAAACTAACTTAAGAATACATTATATACATACCTACTACACACCATCCAGCTACTCTTACAACTTTCACCATGGCCATCGCAGTCAACCAGTTATCATTTGCATCTCACTCTTCCCCAGCACCGGCAAAGAAGCTTGGCTGCTGCAGAAACTGTGCTGGAAAGATAATGTGGCACCTGCACACCTAAAGCCTACCTTTCCCTCCGTGTCCACCATACAATCCGAAATGTGTACATACATGTAGTACAAATATCAAGAAACTAACAACTTTCTAACTCTACTTTCTCCTTGTGCTATCATACCAACTATCGCACTCTACTATCATTACACACAAACACTTGAAATTCCCTGATTTCTACAGTAAGTCATGTACTTCGCTTATCTGCTCCATTGTGGATTAACATTACACACGCTTTTATTTAACTGCTTTCCCCCTACATCAGTACACCAGACACTAAATATAAACTCAGGGCTAGCTACTACTTTCCTATTGGCCATCAGATCGTTTCGATATTGATTATCTGTATTGAATTTGTGTTCTGTGAGTTCGCCACAGCATCCGTTCTACGGAAGCACACAAACATTCTCTCACCTGATTTTCAAATTTAACACTAATGTTTCCCTGCATTTATATTTAGCTTTACTTTTATTACAATTGTGAACAAGCACTCATTATTTCACCTACAGATATGGCTTTCACTTTCGTAGTAGCTTTTATCTACGAATTTTCCTTTCGGAGATTCTACCGTGTACTGTGTCACTCGTCTGTTAGTACACCTCAAAAATACGGCGCAGATTTTTTATCCATACCGCTGTAGTAATAAATACAAATTCACATGCGTATATTCAATAAATATTTATGAACAAAGTATTTGAAAATGCTACAGTTACTGGTTACTGATATGGCTTGCATGGGTTCTTCTGGAGTCTCATGCTGCACAATCTTTTGCAATATAGACAGAAATTCCTTGCAGTCTTTGATGTATCAGTTAAAAATGGTTAGCTTATCTTAAAATTGGAAAACTTTTCCTGATAACACGATAAACATTTCGATTTTACTACGGGGTCTTCAAAATCCCCTATTTATATTCATGTGCAGAAATAGGTACGGTATTTTCGTAGAGACCCACGTAAGCTACCGATGTAAGCTCGCCATAGTAAAATTTCTTAAGTTGAGTAAATTCATAAAGATAAAAATTGTGATTTCACTAATTATGAATAATTTATTTTACTGTTATCCCGTGGAAAGGAAATTTCTGGAAATTAGTATTTTGATTACAATAAAATAATAATTATAATTATCGCATCATGCCATAGGGCACATTATAAATATATTTTGTGGACAGCGATGTTGTAATTGATAGCAAAGGTAGCAAGTGGAGCTGAAATGTTGCGATTCGGTTTTAAGTATCTGAAATTCTAAACGAAGTTATCGGTTTCTCCTTTTTCGTTTCGATTATGTTTCTAAAGCCATAAATCGAAACGAACCAGTTTGATGTAAGCGACTGATTCACAAGGTCTTGAATTTTTTGGAGTACAATTGGGTATTAATTTTTTACGTTGACAATGGATCAGTTAGTGGGTCAGTGTTCCTAATGGTTTTTATCACTGATAAAAATGGGTGGAATAAATGGTAAATGCACAATCTATTTTAGGTGGTAGAATCAGTAACACAAATTTAAGCTTATATTTAATTTTACTCATTCTACAGTACTTTCACGTGTATATCAGTAAATTAAATGAATTAAAAATACTGCAATATTTATTCGTTGAACCAATTTTTGGAGTGAATTCAAATTTACACTTTATCACCTTTCTGAAACATAAATTTGTGATCTCTTTAATTATACTATTCTTAATGGAGCTTGGTTGGTGAATTCAGAAAACTGTAACTGGTACATAGCAGTGTTTATTACATCATTATTAATGCTGTTGTTTGATCATTCTATTTCAACAAACTTATTCTATATTTAGAACAATGTTCAAGTTGGAACTAGTTGTAAGTCTTTGATTTTATTAAATTAGAAGAAACCATTAATGCAAATGTTTGCAATTATTTATTTCAAATTATCAATCGTTTTCAACGGAACCAATTATTGACAAGTTTGCTGAAATAAAACTGATCCAATTAGACAATACTGGTTGTAGTTCTGGCTAATTGGTATGGTGCGTGCTGAAGCGCTTTAGTAAAATTCCACTTTAAAAGCCGTTTCGGTTTCACTTTAAAACCATGACGAAACCGAACCGTTGAAGCTCCTGTAGCACGTAAATAATTAATGTACGATTTTCGGAATTGAATTTCATAAATTATTTCGAGCAGAGTATTTATCTGTGTAATTTCTGCTTCTAAATATTTTGACAAACTCTGTCCTACATGACAGTCTACGACTCTATAAAAAATATGTATTCTGTAGTAGCTGGAAGTAACATTAATATTTAATATCGATTGCTGTCTGCGGGAACATTTTCTTAATAATAAAGTGAAGTTAGTCGTCACACAGTTGGTTCATTAAACAATGATTACATTATAATGAATTCCAAAGCGATAACCAACTGTCTCCAACTGTTATTAATTTACCTGCACAAAAGCCTAATAAACTGCTTTATCATTTGAGTACTGTGTAACTTAATGAATATTCAACTACATGCAAATTTTCTCATAGTCATTTTTGGCACCGAATAAAAATGACTTGTAATTTCATAGTTTTACTTGAAAAACGATGACTTGTCCCAGAAACCAGCAATGTATCCAAAAACTACCTAGATCCCTTATTATTCTCTCCTCCATACATAAAAGTCTGATTAATTCCAAGTGAATTATTTCCAGACGAGAGACTCGTTAAACATTTAAGCTAGCAATCATTTAAATATCACAGACTGAAATAATGCATTTAATTGCTGTTCCATTTATGAACTATAACCTATTCTTCGTACACGATTTAAATAAGCAAAGAAACCCAAAAGTTATTTAAAAATTTTGTTCGGTGACAAACACTCCACCAGAAAGAAAGCATTGGCATGAAGAAGCGCCCGGCATTTTTTACCATACGTTTTCTCTCATCTGCATTTTTTAATGCACATCACGCAACATATTTCCGTGTCACTGTGCTCGTGCTAGCCACTGTCAATATTTGCACTGCTTAGCCGCCACTACTCTTTCTCCTTCTCTCTGTCTCACTACCACCATCCAAGTTTATTTGCCGTATCTCTCTAGTGTCTCTTGTGTACTCACATAATATACTATGTATTGGTATATCAAGATGAACAGTGACTGCATGGCTGCCATTGATTGGACGTGCGACTATGGTCACACTCATAACTATGAAATTAATTCGTGATAACGCTTTAAGCTGCGCTAATAATAACTTGGAGAATATTAATAAGTCTCCTCAGCTCAAACAATAGCTGCAGCAACCCTGTGATAAGTATTTAAGAGTTTACTGTGTCTATCTAGTGCAAGAAGCATGAGTTCCCACTTCTCGTTCCGTAGCCAGAATTACAGTGTAAGTATGTCCGTTGCTTTCTGGTGCTGCTATTTACCTGCTGCTGCTGTGAAATTGACACGTTGCCATCGTGGTCTAATGTTGTGTATATAAATGCAGGGACAAATACAAATATGCCGCGTGTCATGCAAGAAATGTTTATTCTGACTGTGAGAATAGGAATTGTGTGTGGCGGTTTCTTCGTGTTCTCCGTCAGACAGCCAGCTTGTTCCGTTTATACTAGTTAAAGCTAAGCTTATGTCCCTTTATGTATTTAGGCTACGATAAGTGTACTGAAGTGCGAGTGGTACATTCAAAGGCGCAGGAGAGAGAGAGAGCGCGCTTTACAGTATTTTATAACATTTTATCTCTTCATAGACATTGATCAAAGAGCAGCTCATTATCTACAGCAATTTATCTCTGAGACTTTACTAGTAGTTCTCTTGTTCCAAGCGTCGGAATTGTTTGGGCACTTCCAATCCCAGATAATATGACAAACTTTATATGCGATGTCATGCGACGGAATAGAATGGAATTAAATATAAGGAGACGACGCTCTAGGCCAACAGCCAGCCAGATATTATGGCACATCTATTCACCAAATTAATTGCAACTGTGAAATATTAGTTTCCCTTTTCATCCTTTATCTACTTATTACTCTAACCTAACGACAAATGATTTAGGAGAGCTAGCCACTATCTTACTGACAATGAGAGAAAGCAACCAGCCGACTGCTACCGCTTTCTCCTTTAATGTGTGTGCATGTATTTACTCACTCACGGGCAAACAACGATCTCTGTGTGTACATGCATCTCCATCCTGAAATCTTTTGAACGTACTCTTCTCAGCCACTGCTACAACTGCTTATTACTGTGTCCACGCTACATTCCATTCCAAGCCCCCGCCATGTACACTCACAATTGTTCACGAAATCTCTAAATTACATTGTCTCTATATTAAACTAAAAATCATACATTTATATACGCAGCTAATGACGCAAGCCACAGAGAGCCGGGTGTGAAAATTTTAAACATTCTCTATGCTTCTGAATAATTTCACTGCACCAGTAATAATAAGTGAAGTGTTCGTTCCTTCCTTTAATGTTTCTAATTCCAATTTCTTCTGCGATCCCATGTAGTGCACTAATGCTTTAATTAAAACGTCTGACGCCGCTGCTAAAAGTTTTGATTTCAAATTTATGATCACATAAGCATATTATTACATCCCAAAAAATTATGCAATTAAATATCTAACTTATTCCAGTATAATTTACATACATGCATGCATAAATAAATAACAAAAATTTAATAATATTTAAATACGAAAAAAGTTGCATAAACAATTTGATCAATCCATCAGAAATAATTGCACAAATTTAGCTTGACTCACAGATTATACCAATGCACAAAGCTACACAGACTAAAATCGGGAAACTATTACGAAGCAAACATATTCCGGGAAGGAATTTAATCGCGAAAAACAAGTTCAAAGAAATGCAAGCGGATGACGATGAATATTAAAAACAGAGTTTGGGAAAACAATCCATTAAAAAGAGTCGATCAGGTCGTTGTGAAATGATTTTGATTGGAGGGCTTTGTGTAGTAGTAATTCAGTTCAGTGCAGCAGCAGCAGCAGCAGTGCCGTTCTTCTTGGGCGCTCTGCTGTTCACAATTATTAAGGTAACATTAGTCTACTTATGATAAGTGTGTGAGAGAGAGAGTGAGAGTAAAGAAAAGAGAATGAGACAAGAGACGATGATGGGGAAAGACGCAAGCGCTGGCCTCCAACTGAAAGCAAAATAATGCATGTATTTAGTAGACAGACGTATCCGATATTGTAACAGTTAGGGCTAGGGCAACACGTTGAGAGTAACACAGAAACAGAGAGAGAGAGAGAGTAAAAGAGAGGTAGAGCCAGCGAGACTTGGGAGAATTGAAAATCTCTCGCTACGTTCATTCGCTCAGTTAGTTGACTCGAGTTCTGAGTTCTGAGTGAACGATACGGTGGATAGAAGTCGAGACGGAAAACAGAGAAACATTAACGGAGAGAGAGAGAGAAGCAACGTGTACCCCCAGTCAGTCAGTCTGGTCGAGAGGAACGATAGAAAATCACAAAGTGCTGCTTTCTCGTACTCACCGATTCTCACTGCAACCCATCACAGCACCACTACCACTTCTATTATTACACATAATCACACACATACACACACAAGCGTTCAATTGAGTGTTGGCCGATCCACTTCAATTTTCCTAACTTCCGATCGCATCGCCTGCAACAACACAATTCTCCGTCTCTAGAAGAAACGCAGACACACACAAAACATCTTGTAAGCATTCCAGAATATTGCTTATTAGATATCGATAGAAATAAGTGAACGGTCAACGGTCAACCGTCAACCTCGCATTTCTATACAAACACACTGGGGATTTATATATCCACTCTTTTCGCTGTTCTCGTTCCTGTACGTCTGCACAATTGCGCTACTCACTTCACCGCGGTCTCAATTTTCCAACTACGATCAAGGTAAGTTTTTGAATTCACTATTTATAATCTATTCCACAGATATTTAATTAAATAACTAGTTTTCTAGTGTTAAATTTCTTACAAGAGTATTGTGCCTATGAGAATCGGTCTCAAGAGCACAAGTGCCGGTACATTATTACTGCATTATTCACAGTGCAATTATTGCAGGAAATCTGTACACCAATCAAACATTGCCTTTTGGTTAAAGTTTTTTGCGGGAGAAATGTCTACTACTTGTAATACATTGGTGTGCATATCGTTTTTCGAAATCAAAGACTTTTTCCTTGTGTTATTTTCTTATTAAAACCTTTCCCCCTTTTTATATTATCGACCGATTCATGTTCTTACTAGAAGACCGTGTCCCCGAAAAACAGGTGCATATACGGTAAATACAAACACTGTATGTGAGTGAGTGAGTGAGTGAGTGAGTGAGTGAGGTAGTTGAACGGGGCTATGTAAGAAGGTGCCCCTGTGGGCTTCCTTTATTACATCAGTGCTTGTTAGTATTCAGGATAACAAGAGAGCAGAGCAATTAAGTTGTTAGTTGTCTAGCAATTGTTTGCATGACCTTATGCACACTGATGGTATGCCAACTAAATGCTCGTATAACATGATCATGACTCATTTTCCTTTCAAATCGCAATATTTGATTAGAGTTGAAATTGCTGATTGACCTAACAAGAGAATTTCTAGCAAATTAGGGATGATTGAATAAAGTCTATAAATAAATGTGTGAAACAGAGCGGAAAGGAGCTCTATGCAGCGGGATATTGGGGTAGAAATGTATCAAGCAGCAGCATTATTCTCACTTAAGACAGAAATTACGTACACAGTCTGTACGTACAACCAGCAACCATCCACAGTTCACTGAATTGCACCCACTTATTTAAGGATTATTGCCTCTCCTGATGTCAGCATTTTATATTGAACTAGCAGCAGTGCTAGAAGTAGTTACTCTGTGCATCAACCCCCATTCACCATTCAACCAGACCCCAACATACGTTCTCTCTCCATCTCTTCGCTCTCTCTCTCTCTCAGTCTCTCTGTCTCTCTGTCTCTCTGTCTCTCTGAGAAAGTCTGATACTATACCATTAGATCGTAATGCTGGTAAAATCATCATCATCATCATCGTGCCCTTTTCAAGCCACTATCCTTCTCATTGGTACATTGTGTGTATGGAAATATTTGTAGGACACTGGAATAAAGTCAATGAACAAGCTGTTTAATGAGCTAACGAGCTGGGGAAGCCGAGAACACACTCTATACACGTATACTAAATACATATAATGCTACTACTCATTGTGTAGTGTAGAAGTGTGGAAGGTGAAGTATTTAGGAGATAACGGGCAGAGTAGCTGCGGTGGTGGTAGCTCCCTGTGAATGAATGGAGTTGATGGGAAATGACAAGATACAGGAGTATTGCACTGATCGTCTGCCTCTCTCTCTCCTTGTCTTGTATCTGTATGTGTATTATGTATGTGTTGTATAGTGAGCGTGTGGTGTAGTATGTGCCTGGAAATTAGTTGAGTTGCTGGAGCAGTGGTTTCGTGGATAATACACATTAATTAGCTTTGACCATTAGTGGAAATCAAATTGAGCTTGGAATTCATATAATGTGATGGTGAATGGTGAATGGTGCAGAGCACAGACTGAGAGAGAAAGTTGTCCTTCAATGTATCTATACTGTATACGTGCTACAGATTTATAGCACGAGGCTAATTAATAATAGCAGGAAGGAGAAAGGAGTTAGTGGCTATAGAATGAAACCTTATTAGCGTCTTTGAATCACATCCGATGGAATCATATGTATATATATATACTACTCAGCACACAGGGAGACAGCACACAGGGCACAGTAGAGAGATAGATAGAGAAAGAGGAGGAACTCGTGAGGTTTACGTGGAATTGTGGAACGTGTATTCACAGTCATCTACTTAATAATGTTTACATGCATGTCTGCTATTGTGTTATGCTTGTAGACGGCCCCATTAAAAGCACAGCAAAAAGGTAGTCATCTAAAGCTGCACAGTGTCTATGTGTACTAGATACACGTGCTGAAGGTACTAGCCTTGGAATCTCTATAATACTGTGCACACACACAGAGTGAAAGAGAAGTTGGTCGTGTAGGAAATTATATTCGGAAATATTTAAATGAATTGAAAGTCGGGCATTAGTGAGCATATGCATACATTATTATTACAGATTATGATGAGGGTATGTATACTGAGAAATTTTTCTCTTGCCAGAAACTACAAAATACTTAAGATGCTGTTCACATTCAGAATTTTCCACTAGAAAATGTCAAATTTCTGGAATAAACATATAAGTATGTATTTGTGTGCGATTACTACGTAGGGAAGTAATTGTATCTTTGCATTAGTGAAGATTGTGGCTGTATGTGTATGTGTGCTGTATGCTAGAGTTACGGGGAAGAGTGGATGGGAGGTTGGCAGTGGGAACGTTAATATAAGATAATGTTGAGCGTAACGTAACTCTTGGCTCTATTATCCTAACTATGCAACGGCTCACTAGTTAAGTAGAATTGGAGAGGATCTGTGCACTATAGCTAATCAAGAGAGTTGATATAAAATGTCTGAATTTGAAGAGGGAGTAGTAGTATTTGTGTGGCCACCGACTTGGAGGAACAGGGAGACGAGCAAAGACTCTGGTAACTAGCACGTTGACTACGTACAGACACAGTGGCAGCACTACACATAACATAACTACTACTGCGACTTACTTACTCGTACTTACATGGTTTTCTGTGTTATGTGTGATGGTGGTGGTGGTGTGGTGGTGTGGTGGTGGTTGTGAGCATCGGTGGTAGTAGTCGTGCAGTGGCGAAGGCTTTTTAGCGCCAGAGAGTAGAACAAGAAGTCTTCTTTTACTTTGGAAGGGGGGACCCGTGGAACACAAGACCACGATGGCACAGCCGAGAAAAGCAGAGAGTCGAGAGGAGAGCAAATGCTCTCAAATCCAATCTCATAATGGATTCTCCTGGCGTCTAACACTGATTGCATGTCATTAGTTGCCGATTCTCTTTTCCTCCTCCTGATTATTTTACTACACCCCGGTCTCTCCTTAAAAATGTACCTTGGCTTACATACATTATGGCATGTACCTTAGTTACTTAGCTAGACTTTAACTTCAGTTGGGCTCATTCATAGCCTCGCTTACTTAAATCGTCTCATCTCATCTCGTCTCATCTTCTTTGACTCTCCAGCACATTGTAGCACCGCCACAACTGCCACTACAAAAGAACTAGACTCATCGCTCACTCACTAACTACGAAACTCGCCTTTGTAGCTCTGCTGCTGCTGCTGCTGCTGCTGCATAGGACGACTTACTTAGATGCAGTTGCCGGGTTACACACAATCACCTATAGCGTCTATTCACAACAAATAGTTGATTGAGTTCTCAGTTCCTCTGCTCATTCACTCACTTAGTCTCCACTGCCACTCGGCTGCGAACGACTCACTGCAGACACACAGAGAAGACACTGTGCCAGCTCCGATCTCTATATAACCGTATATACAGATTCTGCGTGTGCCGGAGATAGGGCAAAATTTTGCTTTATAGCCGCGTAATCACATGAAAACACCAAAGCAAACCAAAAGACTCAATTCTCTCACACCGATACTTTAGCAGTAAGAATAGCCCACCCAAATTTTACACCAGATCCTCACCTCTAATGAGCATGATGAGCATCCCGGATCTCATCTTCATTGCCTTTCCAACTCCTCTCAATCAACATGCCGGCTAATGATTCCTTCTTACCCGTATATCATTATTGTAGTCGTTCCTCGTTATACGACCCAACTAATACTTTCCCTTCTCTTCTCTTCTCTCTATCTAATCCCTTGATTGTGCTCCTGCTCTTTTCTCCTCTCGCCCCGCGTCTCTCTCTCCAGCTCTCTCTCTCTCTCCTTCTGGCCAACTAACTTTCCCCATTCATGTACAATTACTTCAAATCTCCATTCCCATCAATCTCCTGCTCTCAAGATGACTGGCTTCTTCCTCAAAATTCACCGGTTCATAATTACTTGGAACGTTTGTATTGAGGTCATCCAAGTTTTTACAGCACGAACATTGAATGATGCCTATTTATTAATACAAATGCACGAGCATTCTCCGCGTGCTTTGCTTTGGCCTTTAAGTCGTGTCCCCAGGGCAATTTCCCGGTGTGTACTTTTTCTCCCACAGTTGACTAGCTCCAAGACAACAGAAATCGGTCCATAATTTTCAACTTTAACAGAAAATTCGAAAATGTCTGAGCGTGAATGCATTTATTACCCCGAATTTTTTTATGAAGTATGCTAAAAATCAAACTACTGCAGTCAGTAGACTTTTCCGCTACAAATAACTTCTATATCACACTCGAAGTAGGTTAAGACCATAAAAATGAAATCGGTAGGTACACAATTTTGAATTTCACTAAATTAGACAATCTGTGAGCATGGGTGTATTTATTACCCGACTAGTTTTAATGGGGTGTTCTAAAATCAAAAGTTTCACACCCCTGTAGAAATTTGCCGTCACAATGGCTAAAATCTGCAAGTGTCGACGAAAACCATCACATCCGATATCGGTTAGCAATTTCGAATTTAAAAGGAAAATAAGAAAATCTGTGTTGTAATAATGGATATATAGCGCAATTATGGAAATTGTACTCAAAAATTCAAATGGCACACAAATATTGCTGCGCTTGGTGTTAAAGGCATCCTAATCTACCTTTGACTACCTAACCGTTCTGTCATCGATTGGTATTGCTGTTTCGGTTATACAGTGTAACCGAACCGTAACTGGCCGGTTACGGTTATGGAATCTTTCCCGGTTAGGTTACACTCTGTAACCGAAAAACCGGTTATGGTTTCGGTTAATTAATATACCTAATATACACCATTTGGCATAATCATTTCGAATTTTTTGCACATTTTTGACATTGTAATGAACAGCCTGTACTACACAATAGCCATTGGGCTAACAATAAGTTTTAAGGTTTCAAATATTTAATATTAGATTTAAAATTAATGTTATAGTTTACACTTGCAATTTAGAAAATTCTCACGTTGTGTTCCTTCACCATCAGCACTCGTTAGAGTATCTTGGACACGGTGTCTAACAGACGAGTTATTTTTCATAACCGTTTGGATGTTAAATTAGTTAAAACTTAAGACAAAAATAGATTCAACTTTGTGAACACTCACTGAAACTAACTGAAAGATAAATGTATACAATCTTAGATGAACAATCGATGAGATGCCAAACTTAAAGTGTTATTACAACTGTTCGAAGCTGTTTACGTAGAAAAAGTTATTGTCGGAGTAACATAAAGGAAACAGTGGGCACTGTAATGAAAAATCTAACGGTTAACCGAATTTATTCGGTTACAAAAATCGGTTAACCGAATACAAAAATTATAACCGTTAGCTTCGGTTACTGTTACATATTGTAACCGAATCGTAAAAACTGTAACCGTTTCGGTTAACCGGAAATTCGGTCCAATTGTAACTTCTAGGTTGCCAACCTATAAGACCCTGATTTCACGACAGAGTTTATCTATGGTTAAACTGTTTACAGTATTCTAATAGTCACCAATTACGACCTAGTTACCATAGTGATAGTGTAATATACCACAGTAACTCAGGTGATCACTTTTCTGATTCTGACTATACTTTATCAATTTTAACTATAGATAACTTTGTATTGAAATCAGGGTCTAATGAACATTAAAGAACAATAATAAAAATTGGACCCCATAATTAAAATTAGTTACCACATTTCGGTTTGATTGTCCTTGTCGTGTTCGTCCTTCCCACTAGAAATCGTTTAAGACCACAATAATCGAAATCGTTTGTCATTTTTGATTATTGATCTTTGAAACTACTTATATTTGGTGGGGTAATACAATTTTCAATAAACAATATCGGTTTTTATTTCAACTGATTTCTACTTCGCTAATTTGAATTTGGATGGAACATTCCTTTTATATTTGACCGGACGAATAGTTTAAGACCATAAAAACAGAAAACCATTAATAATAGGGATTTTTCATGTCAAAACGCTGCTATCTCATATTCAAAATTTGAAAAAATGTTATAAAATTTTAATTATCTACTCCTGGCATGAATTATTACTTAAGATCTTACCAATCCGTGAATTAGAGTTGAGAGAGAGCAAACAACGAAATCGGTTCATAACTTAAGATGATTTTATTGACTATTTTAGGGTACAAATTAACGATGACACAGTTGAATGCAAGATATTTTATATTTTTTTCGTGAGGTATTCCAATTTTTTATAGCTAGCCTATTGTTTCTTATTTGTCTATACGATAATTCCTGCCAATTTATGCGGAAATTTGTTCTATATTTTTTGCGTGATTGCGGAACAAACAGACAGATTTGATGTTTATATAGATTTCATATATCTATTCTTATATAAATAGCTGGATAAGTACATCACCAAACATATTTACTTAGAAAATAAACAATAATATGACAAGTAATACACTTTTTCAATTATAATAATAGCAAACAAAATTCACACATTGAATTAGAAGCAGATTCGTAGGTTTTTCGCAGAAAGTAATAGAATTACTTTGGATGTTTATTCGTGACTCTCTCACTCAGCAGTCACTTGGTAATATTAGGTTAGAGGAGTTAGCTGCAACATTTTCTGGCTCACCATGGATGTTGAGTGTTATGTTGGCTTTTGTATCTGGTTAGTAGGTGGATGGATAATGGAATTACTGCAGAGATAGCAGATATTCATTATTGTAGGTAACCACCCAGTTAATAGGCAATATGATAAAGTAATCAAGTGAGTTTTGTGCGGTCGCAGCCTTTAACTTTCACTCAATTTATTACCTCCCTTGAAGTCGTTGAGTTGCTGAGGTAAAGAGAAACTCTCAGAGAGCCCTTCCTTTCGATCGTTACATATTCCAGTGAAATGAGAAGTCTTGCATTTGTGTTATGAAAAGTCTAATTATAAGTTGTACTTGGAGTAACACTACACGGCGCTCCTCTCTCTCTGCCTCTGTCTCTCTGTTACTCAAATAGGTATGTATGTACAATGTGTAGCAGCAGTAAGTATAGAATGGCGTGAGTAAATGAAGTGAAGGCACACTTTGAGTAACTACTAAATGACTACACGAGCCACAGCCACCTCCATCAACTTTCTCTCCCACTCTTTCGTTCACTTCCTTTCTCTTTCTCTCTCATCTCAATATTAATTACGGATAGTTCCCTAGTTCTATTATTCTTCAAGCAAACTTACAAATTGGCATTTTCATTACATTAAATTCTCTTTTCCAAAGTAGCGAAAGCTAATCCGTATTATTGATTGGATTCTGGTGTAGTTAATAGTCATAGTCGCCCAACAGTTCTTTCCTAGCCTCCAGCCATGAAACTTTACTTCATTTATGAAAACACTAACTAAGGCTTATCAGCATCAGTGATTATGACTACGAGACACAGAAAGAGAGAGAGAGAGCTATTCAAGGAAATGGTCTAACCGACTTCCACTCAACTCATAGTCACTAATTCTATTAAAGTCTGTATTTATAACTGTTTCACAAAGCAAAACTGCCCCTTCAACGGTGTACAATCCTGGTTCTTAAAAGAATTGCCTATAACTGTTACACAATTCCATTATTATTTAATCAAACTGCCTCCAACACAAAACTCGACAACCTTTCTGATTTATCTGGCGCTCTATTATTCTCTCTGTCTCTCCTCATTTCATTTTTTTGATATCATATCTGTGGTGTGATCGACCGGTGTAAGGGTTGGCTACATCAATTCGGATATAATTTCATTCGCAATAGTTTCTAAAGTTTTTATTTTTGCAAAACTATATAGACCACATAAGAGGAGCAGGTCAGGTTTTCGCAGATACTGCGCATTTGTATTATATCGTATTATTATAGTAATTGGTTCTGAACAAACTAACCGACAGAAACCAAAATCCCACACTTATACCTAAGAAATAATGACGAGCGAATTTGCTTTTTGCGCACCTGAGATACAGTTCAAATTTCAGGGAAATTCCTACTAAACACACTGTTTTATACATATTATGTGCGTTGGTAGAAGAATTTACTTTGTACGAGTAATGTTTTAGTGCGCCTACTAACGACTAACATTCCTATCCGGTTTCCTTTAACTTGACCAGTGATGGAAACACAATCCGACTTGGACATGAAGGACTAATAACCTTACCAGTTACAGACCAGTTCTGCGAATTCAGTTCACAGATATTCAGTTCCACACTCAAATCGATGAAATTACACAAATATTGCAAAAATAACGTTTCCTAGAATCCACGTGGACACGAAAGTGGTTTGATCCACTGTCATTTTGTCCGGATGGACATCGGTCAGTCGGATTAAATGGCATTAGAAAAAAGGAATTTCATCATGGGGAAACATTGAGTGGAAATAATGAAAGCGTGGACTAAGATAGATGCACATCAGATGAGGAGACTTTATGTGTAATAAAAGATTGAACATATTATTGCAACAATAGTAATGGGACAGTGCACGTATTTTAAGTCTGTTTGTAGCAGTGTACTAATAAATAGTAAGTGAAAGCATGAGACTACTGTTGTTCAGCAACAGCGAAGAAAAGATGTAAAGAACCCGCAGCGTGATGAGGAGGACTGTAGTAGTTTGAGAAGGAGAAGAACGATCGCATCCGAGTATCACTACTGCCACTACTAAATAGTTGGATAGTCTCTATAGAGGAGTGGAGCAGCGGAGTGGCGGTGGTGGTGGTGGTGGTGGTGGAAGAGTCGTCACAGTCAGTCACTATATTATATTCCGAGTACATTGTACTGTTGAAATAGGTGACTTCTGGTTTCTGCTCTGTCAGCTTTGATGTGATCTACTACTGCAACTATTCTACTATATGTACTGTACACACACAGTGAAGCAGGACGGAAGAAGGGCACTGCGTTATATTATTATTGGATATCCGAGCCGAACGAACCTCTCCTATTCTAGCAACGTAGCACAATTTTAATGATGGGTCGTTGATATGGATATTTTAATGATTGTCAATTTGCCATTCGCCCCTGGCCCTTTCTCAGATCTTTATTTACAAAGTACATTGAAAGTGGACACAGTATCTCGTTACTTCAATCCTTTGCACAGACAGCAGGTACGAACAGCAGCAGCAGCACGCATCCATCTGTTTACTGGGATTGCTATAGCTGCTACTGTCCTTCTGTGTCCTTACATAAGAGAAAATAGCCAGCCCAGTCATTTCTCTGCGCTCTCCATTCCAATCCTTCCACAGTCGCTAATAGGCATTCGCGACCGAGAGAAACAGAACGTTCAGAGATACGGAATTTTTCGTGGAAAACTAGACACGCTCTATAATTTACTATGAGATACAAATTATTTACGAACAAGTTTATTTGTCCATATAGGCAAGTGCATTATATGACAGTGCTGAACCAACTACTTTCAGCAGCACCAGCACTTGGCATTAAAGATCCTCTCCGTATATTCTTTTACACAAACATTATTCTCTATAGTATTTTTGGCTCGTGTTTTTTACTTGGGAATGCATTAGAGAAGAAACACCAATTTTCCAGTTTTTTACAGTATCATTTTTCAAAAATTCTACCGCTATAGGCTTATAGCAGTTTTAGCAGAAAAGTGGAACGCGAATTAAAAGTCAAATTAATAAATACATGATGAGATTCACTTTCATCAGAGGACAAACCGACACAAACGTGTCCGACAATCCTGCGACAAAGGTAATTGTGAGTGTTTCTTGGAAGAAAATACTTTGGAGTATTACACTGTTACTTAAATTTCAAAGCATTTGATGCACGGAAATGAGGAAGAAAATAAGAAAGGTTCCTGTTCCCGCTGCATTAAATTTCAATTGGAGATGATGATCAGAGCTTACCGTGTGAGCGTCGTGAGAGCGCACTTCTTTCTGCTGGTTGCTTATTGCTATTCACATGGATCCTGTATAATGAATTGTAGGTACAGGCGACGCGGCAGGAGGTGATGGCCATGGAAGTTTCTTTGTTTGCCTTCCTTCTATAAATCATGCATAAATGTTTAAGCGTGTATTAAGTCAGGCAAAAATCTTGTTTTCATGCCGTGTCTATGTAATTGTCAGCGCAGAGAGGAGAACATTGACTATCTGTATGTACTACTTATGATGGCTCATTCGAGCCCTTGCTCCTCTTACCACTACTCCATACCTCCAGGCTCAATTTAATTCAAATTACAGAATAGCTTTACACAGTGCAGTCACTCTTTTTGTATGGGCAAACAAACTTGTGAATAAGCGAGTCTAGAGCTTGTTTACTTGTTTTAATTTACATCTTAATTTAATGACAATACTTACAGTTCGTGGGACTTAATGCTGCCTATAATGCCCGTAGTAAGCTCCACGAATTCATATTTGGGCATACCACAAAAGCACCAGCCTACCTTATAAATACACGTTTTACACGGAAAAACAAAAAGGGAAAACCCACTGGAGGGACACAGTGACAACAAATACTGTGGTAATGAAGTGGCACGGTGGCCACACAAGACGTTGTGTAACTGCTACTCGTGGAGTGTTAGGATGCTGATGATGACTGGGAACTTCTTATCTTTCTCCATTAATTCTGCTGATGAGAAGGTTTTATTTTTGAACGTACCAGTTAGCACATAAACCCCAGTCTAACTCTAATTTCATTGTAATCTTTTCTATGATTTCTTTGTGTATTAACATACAGTATCTTTTTATACCCAGTACCCAGTTGCTGAAACACTATATTTTTTGTGAAATTCACATTGCGACGCATTTGGCCAATTTCACAATACTGAAGAAAAAAATTCTAATCAGATATTTAACAAATAATAACTATAAATTCCTCTGTAAATTCAACAAGGATGTTGACGATTTAACATTAATAAAATTATTATAGCATAAAAAATGTGTAGTATCAATTTTGTAAGAGTTTAGAATTTAAGACTTGAAATATTTAAAATGTAACATCATCCCAGTGCTGAAAAGGACACAATCGTGCTTTTTCAAGAATTTATAATTCATCATTAAAATCGTATCATCCTCTGTCATCATCAGACTGTGCAACCATTTATATGTTTTTCCTTGCTCCTATCTTCACCGGAATACAATATAAGAATGTGTAAAAGAACATTTTTTTTGTGTTCGAATGTCGTATTAATAGAACAGCCTTATTTGTGCACATGGTAACATCCTTGAAGCAGTGCGCACAAGAATCCATAGAAATTCCCAGAAACTAACGAAGTATATAGGTAGTGCTTGTTTATTAGGGAGACGGGGGCTAAGAGATTTCTTGGTGCTGTGTGAATGTACAAGTTTTAAGGCTGGCACGCTGTAGGTAATATCTAACTGGAGGATAATCCTTTTTATCATCGTAACTAATTGCATTGGCGTGTTAATTAAGAGGAAGAAAGGAAATCCTAAGGGTCTTGTATTTGAACTATGAAGGAAATGAGTTGCTTACTAACAATCTGATGAATGTTGTAATATATAGGGCCTGCAAGATAATATGCTTCTGCTGCTATGTGGTGGTGGTGATGATGATGATGATACGCATATAAGAATATTAAGATATTTGACTGCTGGAAGAAAATCCGATTTAATATAGTAGCACGTCTTCTCTTCCTGAGCACCATCACCACCACGGCACGAGCACAACAACAAAAATGCTCCTTCTACATATAGATATTACAAATAGGTGTACTAAATAAGTGGACTGTATGAGAACGAGTTCATTTAATTTGGGTTTCAGTTGACATTTTATCAAAAGAAATGCATCAAGGGAATAAACAGGAGCTGAGGCTTACAATCAGAATAAAAGTGAAAAAGTATTCGTGAGAGAGAGTGAGAGAGAGAGAGAGCGACATGGTGGAGGGAGGAGTTTCATTCCATTTCCTGAAAGTAAATGTGGTACATGACATTGCATAAATTGATTCATTTAATCAGTCAGATTTTCCGTATTGAATATAAATGACGAAGAGAGAGAGAGAGAGAGAGAAAGAAGGAGAGGAAAAATGAAGTCAACTTGATTGCTGTGAAAGAGAGGAAAGTGGAGAAAATGAAACAAGTTTACTATTACAAATCCTAGTTACTGCGTTAGGTATTTAATAGTGACTGGTGGAATGGTAGAGAGATACTGAGCGCGCGTTTCTAAATTGATTGAAGGAGAAGAAACTGTTGGCTGGGATATGGTTGGTGGTGGTGGTGGTGGTGAATAATGAATATAAACTGTATTCTGTGCCCTTATAAATATCTAAAGACGTGTACGTGAATGTACGCGTGTTTGTTTCTATGTAAATACATTGTGTGTAGCTTATTCCTAATATACTTACTTATTGTGTGTGGGGGTATCTGGCACAGACCAATGGAAGTATGTACACAGGAGGTGATGCATGAACTTGTTTTGGTTTGTGTGTACGCCACTAGTAAGGGAAGAGACAGGCAGAGAGACAGAGAGAGCCGAAAAAGTGGGGAAAATGTGGGTAAAGGAGGCTACTGCCTAGCTACTACCCGTATTCGGAGAATTCCTATCAGACTCTATCAGGCATGATGGGAGAGACAGAGTGAGTGAAGATGCTGACTACTCTGTTCTGTCTTTTTCGGGAAGATGCTCGCCTTGTCTCAGTCTCTTATGCAAATAGCTAGTGTGAAGTTGAGTGTATATGTGTGTGCGGTGTACAGTGTACAGTGTCTGGCAGTAGCAGTGAGAAGAGATTTTTCTTGTCGGAGTGATGAGACGAAGAGGACGTAGTTTCGTGCCGCAGACCAAGAGCTCAGATTTGAAAAACTAATGTTTAAATGGGAAAAGTTGGGTTGAAGGTGATTGTCGTTTTGAAAGTGGGGGATGAGGTATCAGGTCGGCAAAGCTGCTGAATTTGTCCGAAATAAAATTGGTAAAAGGGATTGTCTGCGGGTCATTTCGATGAAAAACCGATTCCGGTATTATCAGAGAAAGAGAGAGAGAGAGAGAAATAGAGAAAGAGAGAAGAGAAAGTGTAACAAGTTTGGGAAAATCCAGGCGCTGACTCCGGCGTGTGCAAATCTATGTGTCACGTCGACTCAATTATGATTTTATCGCGGACGAAATAGATGGGCGAGTTTCTTTTCTTTCCCTCCTCTCTCACTAAACAGCACAAGTCGAGGCTGCAGCCTCTCTATCACTCTCTCTCTCTCTCTCTCTCTCTCTCTCTCTTCGACTCTGTCTGTATTTCTCGTCGTCGACCCGGAGAGAAAGTCTGAGAAAGTACCTGCTCCGTCGTTTTGCTTGTATGTATATGTCTACTCTTGCCTAACCGGAGAGGAGCGACAAAAATCAACAATTTTTAACGCTATTCAACGCCTAACTCAGATCTGTTCGCAATACCTTTCTCTACCTCTTTGCAGATTACAATCTCTATTGTACACAAAATGCCATTTTTGTGAAACCTTCAAAAAAGGCACCCCAAATTCCAATTTCATTCTCAAATCGATTATGCGTACCCACTGAGATTGGCCATTTTCCTCCCTATAATTTTTTTCTTTCACACAACTTACTGCCCACAAATCTGCTCTTCAATGACCGTCTTTTCTCCCGTTTTGGGTTCCATTGCATTGCATTTCATTGAATAACATCCTCACACACTCTCTCCAACTTTTCCATCGCGCCTCTCTCTCTTTCTTTCTCTCTCTCTCACTCGCCTCCTTTTACACATTTCGAATTACTAGCGTACATATTCACACAGCAGAGCACCTTATACTAACAGCATCCTTAGTGCAGCACACATAGAGTCGACACATGAAGACACGAGCAGCAGCAGGCCAAGCCAACTACATATTTGTTCGCCACTATTACATTAAAAGCCTATCGACTGACTCGATGTATTTCCCTGCCGTTTCTCTTTCTCCACACAAATGCTTAATGCCTATCGAAACGACTCGGCAGCGGACAGTATTCCTATACGACATTTTCTCCATTGTCGTTCCTTTCAATACTTCCTCTCGTCTGTCTTCCTACTACTCACACAACGTATGCACTTTAAAGTCAACTGTACAATGCTGCATCCGCGTGCCAACCCACAAAATACACGTATAATAGTAATACGTGCTGTTGGAGTTGAACATTATATGAAAGGGCTATTGCACACATCTTCCCGCATACACACAGTCACACAGTCCACACTCTATGAATTCTAATACATGAACATATGCAGACATTCTCGTAAAAACTGCTTTTCTCACACCTATTTATTTTGACATTGCTCACTTTATGCACAACCATGATCATAATACCACTCTCGACCATATTTCTGAAGTGCTGAAGTGCGACCATCGAACCTGTCTCTTTTTCGGAGAATTTTGCAAGCAATTTCAAAGCAGATCTTCTTCCCCATTCTTTAGTAACAGTTGTTTGAGTGACTGACTGACTGCATAGTTAAGTGTATAGAACCATTTAGAGATCACATCGGATTGACGTGTATACATCTGCGGTGGTGGTAAGCCTTCACGCTCATCACTCGTGTCAACAGAGACAGAGCACATTATGTTGCTCTTCATTGGCACCATTCTGGTAGAACACGTGTATCAATCAGAAGTCAACGTCGTTTCACTAATAAATGTATTTCCCTGCATTAAATTCAGTACAGAGGGTGTGCATTACATTTACTATATTGTATAGTTCATTTTTCGTTTGAAAGGTGTAAAAATCAGTTTAACATTTCCATTTCTTACCGCAGGTTCTTTTAGAATGATGAACTTGAAATCGGAGACTCAGAATCCAACGGAGATTCCAAAGGAATGTGCTGGTTGTGGCAAAAAGATTACTGACAGGTTCGTTCTATCAAATATCAATCTATTTTACAATTCCTCCTTGAGCGCCAATGTATTCCACTTTGCTTATGCATGAGCTGGGTGTGGGGAAAAAATATTTCTGGGCATACGTGCAGTCAACGTATTATTACTGCTACATCTGCCCCTGCAATGTTTATATACATACATTTCTATGCAGCTACCCTACAGCTATCCCACGACGACACACACACACACACACACAAATTTACACACTTGTTACGTACTCTTTTTGTAGGAAGAACGCAGGCTGAAAATAAAAATGTTTTCTTCTGAATGGGGAGTCAACACATGATTCAATATAAAGTATTAATGCGGAAGAGCTTTTGCAAGCATGTACTACGGAGGTCGCCACCCTCCTGCCGCCACATCAATGAAATTGCAAAGCAAAGTAAAAGAATCTCAATTTATACACATATACTTATAGCAATTACATTGGAGCGCAACCTGTAGGTCTGCAAGGGGTTCTTTATTTTATCTCATTTCATTATTTACTATTTCAGATGCGGGAATAAATTATCGAGACGGTAGATAAGTCTTGAATTGCCATTGAATTTTCTACGAGAATTGTGCTGCGTGTGGATAAAGGACTAATGAGTTTAGAAGTACATAGATACTTGCACTTGATCGGGAACTGTGGATTAATTAACCGTGATTCCTTTGAAATGGTGGCCACGAGTTCCCATTTCGAATGGGAACGGGTGCGGTGGAATTAGGTCGGCATACATATCTGAGTCAAAACAACAAATAAATATAAAGTTTCCACTTAATTTTTCTCGTGCATTGTTTTAAATAGAATGAAGAAGCAGGTTTGAATCCGTCTAACTAAAACTGACTAAAGAGAAAGAGGGGGAGGGGGGAAGTTCGCTTTCGCGGAACTTTGTAATAGGCACGGATTACCTACCGCCTGCACAGCAAACAGTTGACTAGTTGACAACAGGCATAGATATTAGTATCCGAGTGCACACACAAGTTCGGAAGACTAATAAGCGGCTCACAAATCAGAATACTTAGAATTACAGAGTAATCAAACGGACGGGTAATTTATAAATACGCAGAAAGTTAAACGGAGCAACCGTGGCCAGTTCAATCACAGCAGAAGAGGAAATGTATAACTTTCCCATCACAACCACGTTTCACCTCTAGTTACTTTTATGTTGCCTCTAACAACAAAATAGAGTAGAAATGTTTTTGCAAATACCTACATATACATATAGTACAGTACACAGGGATATACATATTATACTATGCAGCTGATCGAATGAATAGGTTGTGGTGAAGTAACAACATTTTTGTCTTTCTATGGTGGAGTGGAAAGAGAGATGTAGAACGTAGTGACTGATTAATGCTTTGTCGTAATTGGCTTTTTCTTCTCTTTTATCAATGATTGATGAATTACTATAGTAAGCAATTGAGGACGGGTAATGGAAAGAAACATTATTACACAATGACTGCTTACCTACTCACCGCTGATGGAGATTCAGATACATCGTAATTTATTAGACCTCTCCTATATGTATGAAACATACTCAGTAAGAGTTATTTAGAAATACTGCTACCAGTATATTCCTAATGCACTGTGTGTGTGTGCTGTAATGCAGTGTGCACAAAGTGTGTGTGTGGGGCCGGTGAATAGAGGGAGGGCAATGAGTGTGCCCTCACGGCTATTAGGAATTTCTTGAAGAAGAGGGGAAAGCATAAAAAAAGGCACGTTTAATCCAACAGTTGATGATTTCAATTTCAGATTTCTTCTAAAAGCTCTGGACATGTATTGGCATGAAGACTGTCTCAAGTGCGGTTGCTGCGACTGCCGCTTGGGAGAGGTCGGCTCCACGTTGTATACGAAGGCGAACCTGATTCTGTGCAAGCGAGACTACTTGCGACTGTTTGGTAGCACGGGCTATTGTGCCGCCTGTTCGAAAGTTATTCCGGCTTTTGAGATGGTCATGAGAGCCCGCAACAATGTCTACCATTTGGAATGCTTTGCTTGTCAGCAGTGCAATCACCGGTGAGTAAAACAATCCACTGTCTCCCTTTCTCTGTCTCTCTTTATGTGGACTCTGAGATAATGGGATCAATGCGGGAGTGCAGCACACAAAGGATAAATGCAAGGAATGCATAATACAGAGACGAGTGTTTGTTCATTTGTGACTAAGGAGTCACAAATGTGCCACTTTATTATTATCAGGATGCAATGCAGTGGCCACCTAGAGGTGCATATCATGTGACAAAAACTTTGAGCAAATAATAGAACGCAATTTAGACACAGAAAACAGTTCTCTGTGTTTATATTATTAGACTTGCATTGTGTGAGTGCTTGAATTGTTTGTCATTATAAACGGCGGAGGGTAGGGTAGAAGATTTACAGTATTTTACACTCTGCTGCATTTAATATAATAGTGTGACCACGAATATAAGAACTATTTTTAAAGCCCCCACTTAACGACTTATAGGCAGCTACTGCTATACTTACATACAGTGTGAGTCCAGAAAGTTTATTTCTTCCTTGTAAGTGTGTGTGTGTGTGTGTGTGCAGAGTGCAGGATGGAGAGTGAGGCTGGAGCTCGGCATATTATTATTAAAAAGGCACGACACCCTTTCTTTTGATTGCATTCAAGTTGACTGAGGAGAGACGAAAATAACAAAGTGGACCGTTATTTAGTGGAGTCGCACGTACCTACCTAGTTAAGCTTTTGATGAAGAAAGGAGGAAAGTTGAAAAGTCAACCGCTGAAAATGATATTAGCCAAGAGGCCATTAGTTCCTTTCTAATCTCTTATGATAGTAACATTTGACTCACGTTTTCACAAAAAACTTATAGCAGGGAAATTAAAATTGAAAATTTGATATTTATCATTTAATGAATCACGTGCGGGTGCTGTTGGTACTCTCACAGACCTTTTTTGCATGCATGGGATTAAGTCTGTATTATTGCTTCGGCAGTATGCTCTCTCTCTCTCTCTCTCTCTCTCTCTCTCTTTCTCTCTTTCCCATGCTCCTCAAATGTGAAACAGTCAACTATTTATATAGTAAACAGAGTATAATATGGTTTGTTGGTAGTAACACCAAAGACCCCAGTGACTGGCTTTGGGTACTTAACGTATTTCTGATTGTGTATGTGAGTGAGAGTGAGAGAGTGAGTGAATAAGCAACCAGTTAGTGAAGCAGAGAGGGAGAATGAGAAAACCAACAAACCATCACACTGCATTATATCAACGAATCACTTGGTGTGATGTGAGTTTTGTTGCCTATGCACATTTGCCTTTGGTGCATTATACATGCACAGTGTATAAACCATTCATTCTACTGTGGCAATGCTTATTATGCATTTATTGTTAGATTCGAGTGCTCAATGGCCTACACCATTTCTCTATGTTTACCATTGACACTAACACAAACTGATTAACGACTGAATTCATTTCTGTTACATATTGTACTCACAATCAGACCTAAATACAATATATCAGTAGTAGGTAGTAGGTAGTAGAATGTCCATCAGTAAAGTTTCTGGGCATCACAAGGTGATTGTAATTTATTTTTAAAAGGAACACAAAAATTAATTACAATGAAGAAAATAGGAAGTGTTAATACTGTAGAGAGTTGAGGTCTCCCACGCACACAACTACAAACTCGCACGTGAAAATGTTTTTCGTGTTTGAAATGGCGATGCTAAATAATGTATTACGACTAATATACACACTAGCTTTGAATTAGAAAATGAGTTTCTTTAATATGCACGCACAGATAGTTACAGGTATACAAATAAATATTGAGAATCTACATATATGCAGCATCAAGTTAATTTAAATTTTTGGTAAACTTTTATTTTCTCCATGTTGTACAGTACTATTAAATATATGGGTTATATAGTTCATTCGTTATTTCGACTGGACAAGAATGTCCCGTGGAGCAGAGTCTAGTCGATTTAAAACTTCTTTCTCTCAATTCCTTTTCTCATTTCACGGGCCACGATTGGATTCATGCCTTAATGGTATGTGAGCTGTAAATTCTGAGAATTGAATAGATCAGGACAATACATGCAGGTGGGTGAAAGCTAATGCACAGTAATGGTGGAGCGTAAAAGCAGGAGCAGAAGCAGAGTCTTAGTTCTTGCATTATGGTCTGTGGAAGTATACACTTATTTTACACTTTGAAAGTGTTGTTAGTCGAGAAAGGTCTGTGGTTAGAAATCCCACAGTACAATGGTCGAGTTCATAGGCAGGCCAGGGTGTGACTTTTTCCCCACAAGTCTTTCACCAATCGCTTTCTTGCGTGGTTGACCACCATGTGCCAATTACACATGGCAAGACATAGCTCGTTCACTACTCTGTGCACAGTAAACATCACATCAGAGGAGACCAATCCAACGTACACCAACTACCAACCACCATTGCTTCTGTAGTAATGCCAGAAAAGTCAGCAAGCAGCAAAGGATAGCAAATAGAAGGCAAATCGGGAGACAGGAGACCAATGTCGATTCAAAGTCAGCTTGGCACCTAACTCTAAAGATTACTCCTCTATATATAAGTAAGTACGTACCTATACATACAGCAATGGCAGCAGCTATTTACTAGATATATTTATATGGATATAAATACACAAACACACAGAGTGAGAGAGTTCCGTTTTGTGGCCCGAAATTCGGACGGGAAACAAGAACTCACTTCAGTGGACCCAATTTATTCTTGTACACTTTTTAAATTTGTGTTTATTCAGATGTGCAAGCTCACGTTAACTGCCATTTCTGCTGCAGTCCTCTCTGTAGGTACTGATATGATACGCGGAGACTTACGTACAATACACTCACATGACTACGTAGCTATCTATTTGGTTTAGTGAGGGGGATAGGGCACAGTCACTCTTCCACTGTGCAATAGTGTACAATCACCCCAATCACAGCAAAGAGGATACAAACGGACGCTGAAGTGCAGCCACCGTTATATCCGTGTCCTCTCTCCTATTTATTAATTTTTGTGTGAACCCCTTGAAATTTTATAGTGGTAACCCATTAGCTCAAAGTGCCTTCTGATGATGCAATTTCACTTATAAGTTTACTTTGGAATAGACGAAGAGGTCTCTGTTAATGTTGGCTTAGTTAGTCTTTGGGAATTAGCTAAGCCATGAGCATACAAGGCAGGCTGTGTGGATTGCCTCGGTGTTTAGTAGAGTGCGACCATGCAATGTCTAACTTTTATTGCTCTCCATTCATGTCATTGTATTCCATTTCAACGAAACAAGCAGGCGGGCGTCTGTCAAACTGCTGCTCTGTTTGTTTAAGTGTGAGAGGCGCGATTACAATTCAATCCGAAAATAAAGACCCTTTTTGTTTTCTTATTATTTTTATATCAGGAAATTGATTCGCCTGCCTTGCATTTCCATTTCACGTTCAGTGAACGAACAGCATTCAGGCGCGATTCAGAGTGACATTTTTCATGCTGACCCGCATTCAACATGCAATCTACTATAATGACCAATGTAATAACCAGCACTGTGTACACATTGGAGTTTGTGCAGCTACGAGATTCTGTACGAACAATAAGTCACTAGGAAAAATTCAATAGGAACTGTGTAATTATATAGGAATTGCGGGTGAAATAGTGAATGCCGTTAGAATGATTTAAAAATAAGCATAAATTTCTTGATAGGCATATTATTGGAGAAGACAAATGTTTCGTGTCGGCTGATATAAATAAAGGCGAGCGACTGGGGGATTTCGAGAGAGTTGGAGTTGGAGAGGAAAATTGCATGTGATTTGTGTGATCGTATTTATGAATTGCAGGTTCTGCGTTGGTGACCGTTTTTATTTGTGCGACAATCGTATCCTGTGCGAGTACGACTACGAAGAGCGGATGGTATTCGCCAATATGAACACGACAAGTGGAGCCACAAATGGACCCGTTCACGCTCTGAAGCAGCAACGGCAAGGAAATCATTTCGGAGTAAGTTAGTTAGTTATTGGTTGAATAAATGTGCGATTAGGTGGGTCGCATGAGAGGTGACAGCTCCGCTCAGATATGTTATGATGAGAAGAAACTCATAGTTTTTTCTTTCTTTCTTTCTCTCTCTCTCACTCTCTCACTCTCTCTCTGTGGCTGAATGTAGAGCACGCAAAGCAACTCGGCGCTTGTCGACCAAAGATCTATACCTGGACTCCATGTCAATGGTGGCATACCTGACGTGCGTAGCTCACATCAAACAGTCAGAAGTAATGGAATTATTACATCAGATTAACCTCTACTGTTTGCCCAGTTGTTCGAATACTTTTAAGTTCCATGTCACTGTGCTCTGCTCCTTCTCCTTCGGCCACGACTCACCTTCTGCTCTGCTCCGACCGACCGCCAACACATTCGCTCCCTTCTTAATACCATCACGGCCGCCGCCACCACCACCACCACCACCACCAACTGCTGCTGCTGGATCCAATAATGCAATGGACGTCTCAGTCGGAGAGTAAACGCTCGATGCGGTGTCAAATATTTCTCATCGGTTCGCCGCTTGTTCAATCTACTAACTTGGACGACTTTTTCGTCTCATGAATGTAAGTAAATACTGTTAAGCGGATTCCAACGGGAGAATTTTTACTTATACTCACCTACGGTAATACTCTACACGTGTATACTTGACTAGTGGTTAGTACGATGTGCGCACAAATGTAATACGTTCTCAGCGCCAATATTAATGTGCTAGTAGTATTTAATTGCTGTGCTCCCGCTGCTGATCTTATACTTACTACTGTAAAGGAGTCTTTGCATTAAAGCAAGGAAGTGCTGTGGTCTACCTCTTGCATAGAATAAGAGGTAGGAAGATCTATTATTACCTAAATGCAAATACAAGTCTCAGAGAGAAATTAGGAAATTGCTTTTACACAACTTGTGTTCTGAGTGTGGAATTATTACTCTGCTTTACATGCTAACCAACTAATGTATTACTATATACCTACTTTGTTCCCTTTTACTTGTAATACAGGTTCCTACTTTCAGTCAATGGTTGAGCTAGTGGTACGTGCAACTATAGTGGAGCACGTTGCTCTCCCTTTTATGTATTTATAGGTACATATGTCTGTTCACTGTGTCTCGATACAAGCGTATACTACGACTATATACTGTGTTTGGTGCAAATATTCTCTTTCTCTCTCGCTCTTTCTTTCTTTAGTGCAAAGCTAGAGAGACCTTTGGAAAAACCGCATGATTATAAACTAACTCAAATAAAAGTACGTTTTAGGAACCTACTCAAGTAAAAGTCATCGTCATCATAAATTACTAGGCAATAAACCTGGGCGACCCTGCAAAGTCACTTTTAATCTTAATCTAAAATTATGACTACATATTACTGAGAGTAGCATTAAAGTGATTAGACCCGGTTAAGTAAAGAGTTTCGTAAGTTATCTCTAGATTATATGCTGTAAGCACTTACAAATAAATTGCCCGTGTAAGTACATGAAGCTAACATTTGATAAGTGTACTAATATTATGTCTGTACTACTAATGTTTATACATATGTATGTGTTGCAGTCAATCCTTTAATGCAAGCTGTTCGTAAAATGCCTAGATTACTCGCTGTAGCAGCAATTATGTTTTGCCAGGATAATATTCAAGTGCCTAGACATACATGTAACAATTCAATAAATCCATTACACATTCAGAAGTTTTCAATTTGGAATATTAGCTTTAATTCCTCTAAACGTGAATATCAGTTTGTATGTAGATTTATGGAGTCAAGAAATATCGTTCAGCATTACCTACAGATTGTCGAATTTCTAACTTTGACGTGAGAACATTTTGCTTATGATTTGTCTTAATTAGCATCACATGTCTAGGCATTTCAGAAATAACCGTGGAAAAACTATTGAAATAATGGTGGGCGCCTGTGCATTTTTCGAATGCTTGAATTGAAGAATTGACTGTAACGTGCACATAACGTGTAGCCAAACATTACATAACTAAAACTACTCAGTAGATACTAACTACGAAGCTCGGGGAAGATGTCTGATGAGAGAGAACGAAATTCACTCAAACGATGTCGATTCTCGTCGTGTCCATCTCTTACCTTGCCCTGCTCATAATACTTTAAATTTTCATAGCCCGTACTCCAGCTACCTCACACAGAGGCATTAATGTGTTATCCAGGAAATTACAGTAGACTGTTCACGGAAGAAGAAGACCTGAAGTAGGATATTATTAATCTGACTCGGTAATCTATCTGAGTATTAAGCATTTCATATCTATCTTCCCATAATTAATCCCATATTACACATATACACATGTATCTGCCTATGGTATATAAGCTACTGGTAGGAACTATGGGCCTACACCTTCGTTCCTCTCTCATTCTTAGAGTGGCCTGGCCCACAACGTACAAAGAAGAATCATTGGTCGCACAGCAGCAGTTTTTATGCCCTTTTTTTAGGTACAGTCGACATTGCAATTTCATGTATACATATTTTTGCTCGTACAATATTTACCGTTGCCAATTACTTACGTGAAGGTATGTATACATACAAATGTACGACTAATGTAAGAAACTAGCTCAAAATGGACTTCTCATGTCGACGGAGAAAGTTACAATCATATTTACCTGTTAGCTGAACAATAACTTATAGCAACTTTTATTCTCTACTCGTAACAATACTTCCTCTCTTTCTCTTTCTCTCTCTGACTATGTTTCTCCACTAGACTGAATGTGTAGACAAACACCGTGTACAAAAAGCTGTAATGGTAGGAAACGCAAGTTTTTCTTGCACATAGAGCATAACACAACAAACTTATCATTACTAACATCATATCGTTTCAATTTGCACAGCAGTAGCAGTAGAAGCAGCAGTAGCAGCCGTGCAACTCTCAAACTCATTTCATTCGGAAGAGTGAGCACGAAATTTAGAATTCGTTATTAAGCCGGTGAATAGGTAAAAGTCGTCTACACGCGCGTTAATTACGTTAATTTTCACATCACGTACTTATTACATATTGCATTGTAATTGAACTTTTGTAGTGGTAGTCGAAATTCATTTGCTTTATAATAAAAGCCACTCATTATTAAATTTAAAGCAAACACACGGAGGGCTCTCCATTACAGCACAGCAGCAGCAGCAGCACCGTACTATTTTAGCCTAGACACTTATGTATTTACGTGACGTCAAAATTGCCTAAATTTCCCTGCACACGAATTTAATCTACATACAGTTGACAATGATGGAGACATGAGACTTTTGGCAACTAAATACATATGAATTGAAGTAGTGACGGCGGTCGTGCACTGGAAGTAGTGGATGGAGAGTAGAAAAGTAGAGAGAAGCTAATGTTATGATGCCACAGTGGCAGAATGACTTTGGAATTAATTTGGTGGACTGAAGAGTACACTTGATCAAAACAGGAGAAATGATTCATAATTGCCAGCCTATTCAATTCAAAGAGTAAACATGTCATCTGCAGAATACAATTTCAACCGTTCCACCTATGTCTCTGTGTAAACAGCTCAGGAGCTCTGTGCCCGACCCTTTAGTATAGCCACACCGTGCACATAATACCACGAGCTGGCACGTACGCGTGTAAAACTTACCAGCCTCCATGATAACATTATTAGAGCATTGTACCTTGCACAATTCCAATTAAAAAGTATATGCAACGACAAAACGGGGAAAGGAGGATATACTTATAATATGAATGCTCTCCACGACCACCTCCACCAACACCGCCGACGCCGCCTTAGTCTACTGTATATGAATATATATTGCCAGTGGTTCGAACAACACAGAGAGGGCAGAGGAAATTAATTGATTCGGTGTAGGATAATTGGCGTGGTGCTGTGCATGTGTAGTGACACTAGCAAACCAACCAGCAGTAACAATCTAATAATGTAAACTGAAGCATCTGATGGACAGTCGACTATTCGCTTCACTTTTCTATTTACCACTAGTAGAAACCCTACCACCACTACTGCTACTTATCTACTTTACTTGCTTACATACATTTTAATGCTAGCAGCATTACGCACTCTGCAAATCAAACCTAACGAATTCACGCTATACGAGCTTACACTTTGTACGTTATATACAAACTTGAATGCACACGCATAAGTACATCATTCATTATACACAATCAAATCAAAAATGAAAGTAAACATGCATTGTATAAAAATAATTACACTGCACCATTACCCAAACAATGAATATGAATGAACACAATGAACAGGTACACTGACAAATAACATATTCTCATAAGACTCATTTGAATAAGTCCCGGTTAAGTTACTAGTGTAAGTACATCTGAAATCTTGTTTTAATGGCGAGTTATTAGTGAGGTTGGATCGATTGCATTTTAATACAACTGAAACAATGTCATAAGTCTTGAGAATGATGAGGGATTTGACCACAGAACCCCTCCCCCTGACAAACCTATGAAATTGCAATAACCTCCTCTGCATTAATAGTTCTGAAAGTTCTCAAATGATTTTGATTTTATTGACATTGTCATTTATGAGATCAGTGTCACCTGACTGACAAAATGGTACTGTAATAATCTCATCATCGTGTCAGTGAGTCATTAGGATAAAGTAGACAGAGATTGTGGAGCATAATGGTGCGACGTTAAAAATACCCGCAAACGATCTCTCAATTTATATAGTATGCAATTTGTATATGGTCGTGCACAAACCACACGGAAGTCTTAATATCCTTGTTATTTAACGTGCCATTACGGTGAGCATAAAATTCAGGTAGGACACAAAATTGACCACCTTATTTTTAGCAGGTAATCGTAAACGCCCTTTTTTACTAATTACTGTTACAAAAGAGAATGCACACGACGAGGGTCACACAACAGGGAGACTATAAAAAATGTTTGTATTATAGAGGAGAAGTGTGCAAAGGTCAAGCGAGCAGTTTTAGTAGTTGGCAAATGGAGTGGTAGCTTTGATTTTACGATGAGTTACGTTATTACTTTAATATGAAGAGGTAGTGTAGGCAGCCCCGCCTCATGAGTGAAAGAATAAAAGAAAGAGTGGAAAGTTTTACAGAGCTTCGAAGGTTCACTGTGTGTAGAAGAATTGAATGAGAAATGAAAGTGTGGTCGAGAGTCAGACCTCGAAGTAAGTAGTTGTTGTAGGGTGTTAGTGGAAAGACACGGAGAGCGTGTTGTGTGGACGAGAGGGTTGGATTCCATGTAATATGTTCTCCAAGTAAGTAATGCAGCGACCGTGTACGTCTACGTACGAGCAGAAGGAGGAAAGTAGCAGAGAGAGAGAGAGAGAGAGAGTTGTGTGTTGAGTAAGTAGGATGAAAAATTCACGGGGATGGGGCGATAGATCAGATAGTCAAATTGCATTTGATTCAGGTGCGTGAGGAGAAAATTTATTGCTCAAAGTTAGCGCAATGATTCAGCTTTCCAGTTGGTATTTGTATTCACAGTGAATCAGACTTGAGTCTCAGATTGGATTATGAATATTTGAACAAACAATAGTGGTCAGTTCAATTTCATTCTTGCTACCCTCGTCCTCACTCACTCCAATTTCATAGTAGCTTCTCTCTCTCTCTCACACTCTGTTCTGTATGTGTATGTGTGTGTGTGAGAATGGGAAAAATTTATGCTTAGTCCAACTCAAACATACTTTGCACATATACATAGCGGCAGTTCCGAGTCAGTGTTGTATAGCAGTTGTGCAATTCCACTCCCTTCAGTGCCACAACTAAACTAAAGAAACGTAATGTTAAACACACTTGTTCGGCGCTGCCGCCTACTACATGGTATTTCTCTCTCTCTCTCACTCTCTCTCCACAATTCTCTGTTTATCTGCTGAAATGTGTGTTCGTTTTGGTACAAATATAGACAAATGTATGTAAAGTCTCTATGCACATCTATGTGCATGTCTGCTCCAGATAGTTTTCGTTAGAGTTTGCTGCAAGAGAGTCAGAGAGAGAAGCTCACTCACTCTTGCTGCTTGTGCTTCTGCTGCTGCTGCTGTTGGAGTACAGTTGGGAGTAGGTATTATAGTTGTACGTGGCATTCCTCTCTCATAAGTGCTGTGTGGCAAAAAAGTGACTACTCTTTGTGTGCACACTGTACAGACAGGGAGACAGAGCCAGGCCAGAATTACTCAGTACTCTCTGTTGCTTTCATACAAATGTACAAGCAAACCAGATATGATATTCATGAGAAATTTCGGACCGCTTTTTACTTTGCGGATTTATTACACCGAAGGGAAATTGGCTTCAACTTTGAGATCTCCGTATTCCCTAATCCCTACCCGAATAAACAGTCATTCAGGCATTGCCACGCCATCAACCAACTCTTGCCTCTCTTTTTACCTTCATTCCACTAAAATTCCGTCGACAGACTCAATCCTCCTTACGAGTAAACTAACGAACTAAATAAATCCACTCGTTCACATACGTAATGTAAGCATCAAGCTGAACCAAATCCATGCACACAACTTCACTGCCTATGCCTATGCCACCAACAACCGTTATCTTATTTTCTCATCTCATTTACCCTTCTACCATCCTGTCAATACACCACACACATATATACAGACACACATACACACACACATATATACAGACACACATACACACACACACACAAAAGTGATACATCATAACCACCACTTTCACAAGTCCAGCAAATAATATTTCGTCAAAAAACCCGTATTATTATTATTCTAGTAGGCAATCCTTCCCCCTTAAGGCTTAGACTGGGAAAATTTCTACCAGTTAAATAGAAAATGAGTAGAATTAGTAGTGGGCAGAGGTGGACATGTCGACAGTACAATCAAGAGGAGAAATACCTAATCCAGTGCACAATTGCATTTACCCAATGTATACTGACATAAGAAATTCTAATGTTTATTATCATAATAAGAAGTTAAAAAATACCTACATAACTTTCTAGATATAAAAATACAAAATAAGTGTCTGTATAAAAGTACTACTACATATAAACTAATAGGAAATATTACGGAAATAACTGAAAGTATATTATTAAAAAGAACGTACAGCCAATGAAATTTTAAAACAGACAATGTCACATGTATACTGTTCGCATTTAGAGTACCAAACCGTAAAATACAATGTTGGCAATCCTAATTACTATTATGTAATACTAATAAAATAATAATAATAATGGCTATGCTTGCATAACATTTACTAATATTATTATGTACAATAATATTTAGTTATAGAGTTGAATTCTCACAAGTCTATTTGTAAAACCACTTAGCATTGTGTGGGATTCAAACACTTTAATAACATAATATATCTATAGAGAAGCAGAATGATCCTCCTGATCGTTTGTTTCCACTGTGTGCACGTTGGTATATTATAAACTAGTCAGAGTAAAAGTAAAGAAAAGTTTTAATATATATTAAATACTACTACGTGTCTACTATATAAAAGTACTTTATATAGTGGAGGTATACACAGGCTCGAATACCAATGCCCGGAATCATTGGCAACCTTTCACTGTTACAAGGTACTTATATAATTAACTAATTAAAGCTGGATCATAAACATTCTGTTGGAAGAAGAAATCGGATGTGGGTGTAGCTGATTAGGCTGAGGACCGTGAAAGGAAATTAAATTGGTGTTCTTGACGATATTGTTCCATTAGCTACCTGCTTCACAGCAACACCAAGTGGTTTACTATTCATTCACGCATCCCTGCTGTAATTAGTATACTCTTTATATATTAAAATCCATGGACATACTTAATCTGAATTCAATTTTAATCACAATAAACTATTATATTAGTGTACCCCATCATATTTGGTCTACTTTAATCATATGTGTGTATTCTGTATATATACCTATACTCAAATGTTGTACTTTCGAAGTAATTATTTGGTGTTGCTAATTTTAAATCAAACTGTTAATAAGTTTAGAAAATAAATGGTCTGCAATAGCAATAGAGTGGACTGTATTAAGAATTATACTGTACCATATACTATGTATTAGATCTGTGCATTGTACATACGAAATACTCTCAAATATTATGTTAAAGCAATTAAATCATGAATAATATCTAATAAAATAAATTCCATTATTCAACCCTGTTTTTTATTCAATTGATATGTAGCAAAAGACAAGCATAATACATGGAGCATATAGACTAGGTCACACAATCAATACTATAAAAGTTTTATGTTACAAAAACAATTCACAAGCAGGCTATTGTGCATGTTGTCTAATAATTGTTGAAGGTTAATTCCATTAAGTATTAATAATTACATTAATTAAAATTCAAAGATCTCTTTAGGAAACGAACAATATAAAGTTCAAGAAGCAACCAAAGTGCTACTTTGCTAGTCTTCTACAGTAATGCATAATAATTTCTCTTTTAGATAAAGTGGGAGACCACAAAAATACTGAATTGAGTTTTCCCCAAATAAACGGAGACGATCAATTCACGCACTATTGTTTAATTGTATTTATTTTGCACCAGGTGTTACAGTCGTCTACGTAGCCATTTCATCACAATTAATCACAGAGGTAATATTTTTTAAACTTGGTGTTGAATTGAATCTAATATTTAATGCACAGTTTTATCCTTATATGTAACCGCACGAGAACACTATAGAAGCTAACTGAAGATGCAGACGAATGTTGCTATTAGCATAAGTGCATCAATACAGATTTTGTTTGTGTATAAACAGAAATGTAAATGAGCTCATACTTTGTGCATAAAGTTGAATTTTCAAATTTATTACACTTGAATACGACAGCCTCGAGTCATGTGTTCAGACGTTAATCTTGTTGTATACATTGCATACAATAAAGGAGTTGATTAAATTATTCTGGCAAAAGACGAAGAGGCATTCAAAGTTATGAAACATATTGGTTTCATAGTATCTGCGTACAATACTGATCACAATGAGCATTTTCTTTTGGTGTCATAATGACTAAAATGTCCTCTGTGGACTTTTTTGAAATATGATGGAGTGTTCTTGACTACTTATGCATTCAATTCTATTCAATGGAAGCTAAAGGCATCATTAATAACTCGAATGACTTGCAAAGAAACCCTTATGCCACAAAACGGATGGAAGCAGACCACGAGACTGCAAGGGAAGAAGGTAACCATTTAATATAGAAAAGTGACGGTGACTCCAGAAGAAGTGGAATAATACCACGCGTGATCACAGTGCACTCAAGGTGGGTAGACAATGGCATGTGGGGGCACTTTTCTTTACTAGAAGGATGCATACTAGAGACCCTACATAAACAACGATCAGTGTGTGAAGTGGAAGCTGAAAGGCAGTAAAATATTCAAAATTATGCATTCTGTGTGAATATAAAATTTGTCTTACTTTAAATCTAATAAGAATTACAAAATATAATGATAAATAATAATTTCATTCATTCAGTGCGACAGAGAATTGTGAATGATGTATAAGTTTTCCATTACAAAGGTCGTAATGTGTTCGCAGTGGGACAATATTTAATTGAAGTATGAAAAGTATAGAAGGTGAAAATAAAATTCCGTAAAATTTAATATAAAATGATATTTAACTATTCTGTTTGTACGCTGTATAATTTTTAACCGTGTATTATTTGGTTTTAAGTGAGAGTCATAAGAAGCAGCGGAAGAAGTGGTGCATGGTGCTATATGAACGTTCCTTGTTGCAAATGAACCAGTTGGAAGGTAGCCGAGATTTTTGTGAAAATATTTATAAGTAGCCCCTGTTTATAGAGACAGGAAATGTCGATGAAGAGGTGATGGATGGGTCTAAGAATTCTTGAAGTGGTGGTTGATGAATGGACTGGGAGCCGGTATTTTCCAGCGCACTGACATGAAAGGGTTGCATTTTTCATGGAGATGCGGGTGAAGGAGTTGCCGTGTTATCTGCAATTTGTGGATTATGATGGGATTTCGACGGTCGAACGTGTCAGAGCACCTTGGGCAGTGGATTGGCGTGGATTGCCGATTGAGACTTGGGATGGGCAGAGAAGGTGGGTGAACGGCGGGCTCACTTCGGATCATTGGCTAAGAGAATGGCAGAGTGCTGATTGTGTGGATTAGCAAATGCTCTCTGTCATGATGATAACGAGCTTGATGACGATGATGAAGGGTGGAAAATGAACAACCAGCGTAAGAATTCCCCCAATACCTATCCAAGTAAATAAGTACCACCATGCTGGGCTTCCACTGTTCCCATTCTCCTCACATCGGTCAACTGGCCATATAAATAAATACTATTTCTACAACAACATTATAACTTGGCTGCAAACCAATTCCCCTATACTTACTACTGTGTAAGCTTTTATCTGCATTTTATATTACGTGACACGTGTCGTGCCATTGTGCAGCCTTCACTGGCATTTTGCTGAAACAGACTTACGAAAACAATATAATTCACGCTTACATCATTTATATGAATGATACGCACGATTCAAAGAATTCTCTAATAAGGATTCCGCAGATACACATTAGATAATTACAGTGTATCCTGTAACACACGATATAATTATTAATAATTACACGTAAAGTTTAATGAACTTCCACATCAACTTGGTCAATAAAAAAAATGACATGTGAAGGAAAATGGAAATAAGTGTTTTGATAGGTTGTGGTGTTGTATATAGTTTTTGGGTAGCGGTGGGAATATTTCTCTGGGAAATTGGGAACAATAGGAATTTTGCAGTCGGTTTGGCGCACTAAAAGAATGCAAGCATACAGAGGAGCGTACTTTTAAAGTCTCTCCTATCCATGTATAATGTAATGTAGGGGCGCATATGTAAGTAGTTGAATGTATTGAGCCCAATGTTGCTGGTGCTCTGCGTGAGTTATATTTTGGTAACTAATGTAAAGGGAATGGGCGACAGTAAATTACAAAGCTACAGAAGTGAGTAGTGTGTTTATGTAGCAGGGAAGCTTGGAGTCGCGTTTTCGTTAACGAGACATGATATCAAGGCTACTACTACCTATGATGAAGTAGAGGAGAGATGAAAAGTGGAAGAAAAGCATCGACGAACAATGAGAGCAGCACATACCACTACAGATACGGGCAGTAGACTAGCAGTCAACCACAGAGAATACGATGCACCAGTATGTACCTACAGATGTATAACTATGTAGTATTAAAAGAAGAGAAAGCATGTAGCATGTAGTTTGGCGTAGGGTGTGGAGGTTGTCTGGTTGCAGGGCAAAAAAGAGAGCGAGTATAAATGGACATCACACTAACTGCCAAAAAGATAAGAGAGCAAAGGCTATTATGAAGGGGGTTTCCTAATAAAAATGACCGCACATACGATTCCTGCGAAAGATAAGAGGGAAGCAATAGGGGAATTGAGCGAGAGGGCTATTTTTTGAGGCATTCAATCATAAAAGGACCGGAGCCATTCTATTCGGACAACTTTATCTATGACTTCACATTTGAAATTCTATCATAGATGTAATAATTCATAAGATCCCATGAAAAACTTGGAGGTTTTCTTCTTCAATCATGTGGTTTTTTGATGTGAGTCTAGAAATCTTGTCCAGTCTTGTCTTGCAAATTAACTTTGGCTTCCACCCACCCATTTACTACCACTACTTCAGAGAAAGTCCACAGCTTCGCTTCTCTCTCTCTCTCTCTCGCCAACCGCATTCACTTCAACAGACAATAGCTATCTTGAGACATTTCATACAAGTTTTTAGAAAATCCTCTCAAAGTATTCAATTTTGTCAAATCAAATAACTGCTTTCTACTTAAAGATCAGAAATTGTCGGAGCACTTGTTCGGATTCTTCTTCGTTTCAGCTTGTGTCCCGCCTTGGCCACTGCCACCTACCCACCCGCCACCAATTCCGTGTACCTACACATCCAGACGAAATAATGTATTCAATCTGTGCTGAGGTAGACATCTACACGTATACAGAGATATTATTATCGTATCAGTACCCGCATACCCACCCAATGGGTACGGTAGCCGAAGGTGCAGAGCAGATAGAAAGGCCCATAGAAAGTAGCAGTTCGAAGGACGTGGACCCGTGCCGATCTAAAACTGACTTGGCTGTTGTTGGAGAGAGAGACACACACACAGAAAGAGAGAAAGACAGAGAATAGGAGAGAGAAGGAGAGAGTCAATGGGAAATGGTCAGTGAGGAGAGAGAGGCAATTGCAGTTACACTTACCTCTGAGGAGGGCTCACTACTGGATTTGGCGAATGACCAATGGACGGCAAATGGCAGGATCAGATCGTCCGAGACAATCCACGGAACGGCAGCTTTTATATGATTCGGAAATTTTGTAGATTTTAGCAAAGCGAGGCGTATCATGATGATGATGGTCGGAGGTTTATCTCGTAGCGATTCCAACTTCATATTGTTATTGCATATAATGTTATTCAACTTATATGGCAGGATTTGGGATCCACAAACCTATTATATTTTATCTGGTGATTTTCTGATGTGCCGGTTTCCGTTGTGGATTCCAACTAAATGTAAGCGAATGGAATTCACTGAGTGAATGAGTCCCAGACCCAAATGCTCACTCCGATTTCCCTCCTTACGCTGCTGCCTCTACTGCTGCTCTTTGCTGTCTCGCTTTCCCTGAACCAACGTGTACGTCCTCTCACCCATTTACTGACTATACACGCCTGCACTGTGTCTCCCTTTCCTGTGTACCGTCCTATGCACAATATTTGTAGTGCATTGCTTATGTTTTGCATTGTCTCTTTCGATGCGACTAGCCCAACTGAACCCAAGTCTGAGCTACAGTTAAAAAGAGCTCTAACAATAAGCTCCCATTGCACACAAATGTATACTACGATCACTACTAGTGACTGGTAGGACTGTGGTGGTGGTGGGTCTGGAGTCGTATGACTGTTCCTCCACTATCTCTATGTACATACATAACTACGCCAACTAAACGAAACTGTAAAACATTATTCAGCATTTGCCTATAGAGACTGTCTGTTGTGTACGTCATGTTATGTGTTATGTGTGCGTCTTGTATCGCTGTTGTGTTTTCCTATTGTGTGGAATGAGATACCATTCACATTCTCACAGAACAACGAGTGAAACTCTCTTTCGGCTTTCACTCACGAATCAAGAGACTACACGGACAACGATTGTGACTTGACTTCAACGCTGTGAAAGTCTCACACATTCACTTCCCTCCATTCTCTCTCTCTCTCCCTACGCCGCCACCGCTGCCGCCACCGCCGTCATCGTCGTCTCTTGAACAGCCAACACTTTCACTCTATCAGTCTCACATGTATTTATTTATATCTATGTATGTATGTACATCTTTAGGATTGACTTGGCCCCTATCTCTTCCACAAACTCTCTCTCTCTCTCTCTCTCTCTCTCTCTCTCTCTCGTCTTTCTCTGCCCAATAAATGCACAGAGAAACATAAGCACGTCTCTATTATTCTCTGCACGACCATTTATTATATAGAGAGTGGTGGATACATGCATCTACATGTACATGCAGATGCTGGCAAAAGAGACGATTTTGTTTATTGTGCCTCCAGTAGACTATCAATAGAAAGATTAGAGGGATGGCCGCTGTACATAAATGCATGCATTACGTACTAGAAGGTAGTAGCTGGCAGGATTGCAAAGGCCGTCGACTCGTTCCGCGTTCCCGTACTTTTCCCTATGGTTAAAGTAGTAGCAGTAGTTAGCTGTCTTGTACTATGGAAATGATTGGATTGCATTGTGTTCGCTTTTATTGTGTGGATAGACATGAGACGATGAATTGCAATAGAAAATACAGTACTGATGATGCTTACTGTACAGTAAGAGAGAGAGAGAGAGAGAGAGAGAGTGGTCGTGGTGGCTGATGTAGTTACTGTCGATGCCTATAGTCTAACCACCGCATCACCACCACCATTTCAACTACTGTACTACTAGACTCTCCTCTGAACCACCACTTGTGTATTATATTTATATAACAGCAGTTGGTACTAGTAAGTATATAGTGAGTGAGACACAAGTGCTCCCTGGGATGAATCCGTCGGCAGCCATTAAAACTGAATTTTATTGTGCATTTGATTTCCAAGTAAATGACTTTAATTAGAGCTACCGAGAGGAGGAGAACAATGAAGGCAAGTGACATGTCCAATTATTAGTGAAGTTGGGAGATCAAACGAAATTGAGGCAATGACTAATCCTTAATTTCGCAATTATAGCAATTACGGTTGCAATCGGAAAATGGGTGGCTTAAGTAGGATGAAGAACTACAACTGTATGAGATGGGAGATTATGAGTTGATGGTTGAACAAGGGAAAGTCAGAGAAAGTTCCTTCGCTGCCCATGCACACTCACTGCTGTGATTAGCTGCTTACTACTCCGCGTAAGCTCACTCAACCATCCACTCTTTGTGTATGTGAAGGTATTTGTACGCTCCGCACTCTCTCCCGACAGTTCAAAGCCCGTACCTGTATTCACACACAGATACACAGGCTGCCAATTGTTCCAGCACACTCGCTACGCTAACGCTACTCCCTAGTACTACTATTTATACTAAATGTGCACACTTATATATACGGGGAAGCGAGAGAGACAGAGACAGAGAGAAAGAGCCCTGCATATATCCCAGTGCTAACTAACGACTGCTGGAGTCGTTCTACAGGACTTTACACAGTCTACATGTATCTTTTCTTAGCAAAGTTGGAATTTAGTGTATAGCACCATCCTACTGTTCCAATTAGCCTTCCGCGCTACTTACAGAGGGGAATGGCAGGGCAACCATACACAGTAGCGTTCCTTCTACGACTATTATCATGGCTATTTCTCACAAGGGTGTTACAGTGCTACATACTTAGCCGTAATATAGTGTACTCTATGTAAACCCATCATTCCACCACCAGAGATACGTTATGGACAATGATGATGGTGCCACTTGTAAGGGAAATGGGAATGGTCTTGCATACAGAGAGACAGAACTACACAACTGTGTCCACTCCTCCGGTGCATGATGGCTTTTTCCTCTACTGTCTCACTTTGCTCTTACCTACAATTCAGTTCTACAGGCACTCTCCTGCACTCCTTTATAAGCTACTACCTTGGTAGATAGTGGAGTGAGCCGGTGGAGACATGGTGGTGGATACACAGATGGAAATATATTTATAGGTGCTGCAGACTAAGAGCGATGTGCAGATAGAATGGTGGTGGTGGTGCGGAGTAAATGCCGAGATTGAGAGCGTGGAGTGGTGGTAAGTGTCTGAGAAACGACCAGAGGACGACCAGGGCCATTGGACATGGTTTCCCAGAGAGAAGGAAGGGAATACGGTGGCGGTGGGTGAGTGCAAATCTTTAGCCATTGCTCGTTGCCACACCAGCACCACCACCCAATGCAATCACGCCGACAAGCGACAAAAAAGAAGGGATGAGTACATTTGCGTGTATTATTAGGAAAAAGAGCGACACCAGAGAGAGAGAGAGAGAGCTAAAAGATGCATGGGGAGAGTGTATTGAGTGGAAGAGTGTGAGAAAGGAGAGCGGCAGCGGTGGGTAGTTGTTACATATTTAGTCGTGTCGTAGAATAGTAGCTGCGGTAGATAGAATTACGACAAGACAAGTACCAACTAAACGTACGTACGTAACTGAAGTACACGAAGTAGCCAATTCAAGGCGAGTAATACTTCAGAGGAGCGAAAAGGAAAGAGCACGGGGAGAGAAGATGGTCGTAGACTCACTCTTCTTCTTCAGAGTCTCTTTCTGCTGCTAACTGCTGGTGTGTGTTACTGGTGTTGGAGGAGGGCGTCGTGTGTAGGCAGCAGTGTGGGAGCATTGTGAGAGTACACGGAGGAGCATATCACATGGCCGAGTGTCGGAAAAGCAATGTCAGCTCTGTGCTCCAGATAAGATCATAATTGAATGGGTGAAGCGGCTGAGGATGATTTGCACAGGATGGAATAGAGTCCGCCGTTGGATCCACTGCCAACCAGACCAGCCAGACTTCCCTTGCGGTTATAATGTGGCCGCATGAAAAGGCTGAGCGGAGGGAGCTATATCAGATATCGCTTATGGTATATTATACTCCGTCTGATATATTACTCAGTCAGCCTCTTCACAATTGCCTCTCTAATCTAAACTGGCTCCTACATTGTGAGAGCCTTTTCAACTGTATATTAGATTAACTTTATAATTTTCTCACATGAATAGCTGCTCCACATCCCAAATCTCAATTTTATAAATCGCTCCGACTTGATTAACTTCATGTGTCTCCTACTGTATCCAACATGTAGTGTGTGTGTGTGTGTGTGTGCTGTTATTACATTGGCTGTACTGTGTGCTCTGTCTGTCTCTCTCGCTATGTGTCTGTGTATGTTGGCTGTGTACAGTCTGCCTACCGACCGACCGACCTGCAACTTCACAATTCCTCTCACAACCAACCACTACAACTATGTAATGTAATGCAATGTAATGTAGTGTAGTGGCGGAGAAGTGTGCCTAGACGATCTACAGGAGCAATAGCAAACGTATAGGAGAGAGTGAGAGAGAGAGAGAGCACACTGTGACTGCTTCCCGAAAGTTGTGTGCGAGGGACGGAGTGCCATTCTCTCGTATACCACATGCAAACTCCTGCCACTCCATACTAAACCATTATAATAATCATACTTTCACTCGGAGAGATACAAGTTACAGTGCTTCCTCCTGCCAGCCACTGCCATCAAGAATAAAGAACATTACATGGCATTAGATGTAGTCGGATAGCACGAGGATATGAAATGATATTCTCTTTCTCTGCGAACAACTGCACAGAGCCGAGTCAGTCCAACGCAAGTCTACACTCCTCTAATTATCAGTTATATCATATCACTTACTTATTACCATTAGTCTCTGCTGCCAACCCATCCCGTGTCATAGTAGCATACCATCAAACCGCACTTTAGCAGTGCATACCAAAGGCGTCACACAAATATCATAGACCACCACATGACGACCAAACTCAAAGGAACTAGATAGCAACTAGCCTTGAGCTTTCTCCACCACATATCTCCTCGGCTTCTGCTGCTTCTGCTTTCTACCTACTCAATACGGACACAGTCCGCTCTCTCACAGTCAAAACTTTCCTACAAAACCAAATTCCGTGTACACAAATAGAAACCACGATGTAATGTTGCATATTTAGTGCCATTCTCCAAGTTTACCTCAACCCACCTCCCGTTTTCTGCTAATTTCGGAAAATAAATACGTCAGAAATCATGAAACCATTCACATATCAAATCCCGAGGTAATTATAACCTAATCCAATCTTCTATTGTACAGTTCAGGAAACTTTCCCAAATGGTAACCAATCACCGCGCACTAATTTTCTCTAACCTTTCCAATATTTATAAGGAATAGCGTATGAATTGCTGATGATGATATAGCGTGTTATAGAAAGTCAGAACAGGCTGAATATTTTAAAATTAAATGTAAATTGAGTGAATGTTGCTGTAGAAGGTTTATTTTGTCAAAGTTTGTCAATCACAGCCTGGAGCGGCTGAGAACTTTAATTAACTTTGCCTTAGTTAGTTTTGGAGAAAAAACATTGACACGGTGTCACATATCAGATATGCAAAAGCAAACACACATTACTTGTTCAATACGTTTGAGATGGCTTTATTCCTACGTATCGGGACTAATTTAAAAACGCGATACAGAAATGGGATATTTTAGTGAGAGGAGGGAAGTGAAATGGAGACTATTATGAAATACATAGTAAGTATTTGCAGTTTCTGTGAGTAGATTTGTTAGTGGAGGTTGAGCTACCTCGCGTGTATCTAATGCATTGCATAAAGAGAAGATCTTGTGCAGATTGAGGACGAGCGTAGGTATCAATTTAGCGTGTTGAGCTGTTTGATCTGAAGTTGTTCCTCTTTCAGTCGTTCTTAGCTGTCTTCTGTGCTGCTGCTGCTGCTGCTGCTTCGTGCTTCTGCAGCGAGACAAGACAAGAGCCAAATCCGAGGAATAGTGTGTTGAAAAATAATGGGAAGGAAAAGATTGTCATTTTATGCTTGATCGAATCGTAAAATCGGTTTCAAATGGGACTTCATGATACTGGTGGATATTTGAAGCTATTCCGTGATTCAGATTTCTGTGCTGGGTGGCTCGAAGCGAGCACACAAATACCTCGAATGTGTGCTTTAAATGCTTTCACTGTAATTTCATATTGTGGCAATTCAAGTGCACTTGAACGGTTCTGAGGTCATCACATGAGCTCAAGTGTTTTCCTCGTTCCCTCTCACTATTTCTCTGTCTGAATGTATTCTCTCACTTAATACTGCTGACTTTTGCCATACCACCACTACAACTCGTACATACATAGTGCACTGGATGCTGTACATGACTTTTACTCGTCTTGACTTCACGTCACTTCACTTCGTCTCCAATCCTTCCCTCAACCCATCTTACATGAATGTGTACACTCTATTTCTCATGAGTGACTTGCTCGCCAGCCTCACTTGTCTACACAACACTGCATAATATTATGCTTTCACTGCTATTACTTATCCGGTACCTTGACAAAAGTCTTCCAGAAAACGGCTCAACACTACCAATACACGTCTAACCACAATAAAAATATTCACGAGGAAAAATTTACTAAACTTTTACGTAAGCAGGAAACCATTGGAAAATATGCCCACGTGCTAAAACACCCGTTTCAAGTTTTGTTTCTATTTAGGTTATTTTCTTCGCAGGCCCTCCTCCAACTTTTACTTCCATAAGAAATGTGCTCGGAGGATTTTAAAGCCTCTTTGTTGGATCTCCTCTTGGCTTTCTCTCTCTTTCTCTCTCTCTCTCTCTCTTTGCATTCGAACAGACATAATGTAAAAGTCGGTAAGTACCTATAGAAGTTACAACTACAGGACCGTAGAGACACAGTTAGAGCCCACATAGGCCAAGTGCACTGAAGTATTATTTAGCAGTAGAGCTCCCCGTCAGACACCTAGCAGTCGAAAGATATTAGTAATAGTAATGGTGGTAGTAGTCGTCACAACTAGACTCGACTCGACTGGCTCCTCCATCTAAGCATGTATATGTGTGTATACATGTACAAGAAGTCGTCGTGACGTCCTCCTAGCACAGCAAACATCATGTACATATGCCTACTTACTCTCTCCTGTCCTTAGTATTGAAATCACGCAAAAGCCAGTAAAAGACTTTTGAATTTGAGTTTAAATTGGATCTATCTACACAGGAGTTGAGTTGAGGATTTGTGTATGCAACCCATTTTGTAGTGGTTCGTGTTCTACAGTTGATTCCACTGTTTCCTTCCTCTCTATGTATATCAAATAGCATTCATAAGACATTTCAGATTCGTTGCTCGCATACATAAACAGCTATCACATTACGTCCTCCACCCCACACTTCCCATCACTAAAACCCACACAAGCAAAACAAGCCCAGACGAATACTTACTTACATACTTATATAACACACACACACAGTACACCGCGAAACTACACGCGGATGTAGAAAAGGCCACTGCTCTGTGTCTTGACTTGTGTCTCCGTGCTTTCAGTCACCTTCCATCATTCTCTCACCACATTTGTCACTCCGTACCATTTGTGGTCATCACTGCACCATAAACAATCTCTCGTCGATTTACCACTGCCCCACCCCCGACACACGCATACACATATAAAATCGTTGTGTGTATAATAAAAACAACGATGCACTTCTATTACAGTTGAAATGATTGAGGTACTGTGCAATGCTACGGTGTTGTACACACGGCACATTTTCACCATCATCCTATTCCCCATTCAATCTCTGTTTCGGTAATAGTGCTTTGATACGGACTCGTCTCTTGCATCAGTCATATATCCCATTATGTAAAACACACTTAGCATTTGATCTCTTAAACCTGACGAATCAAAGACGAAATTGCAATTTGACATTAGGCAGTATCCATACTTTAAGCAGTCTCTCTCTCTCCCTCTCTCTCTCTATATATATATATTATGCATAGAGTGAATATAGAGAGTGCCCACAAATGCAACCAGAATGTAAAGAAAGAAAGAAGGATGCTCAAGTCATGTATAAAATAGTAAAAGTTGAATGATGAATGAATGCAGACTAAAGTATTAAATGTGAGTTTTGAATTTTGACTTGTAAATGAATAGGAATGAGTCGAATTTGAGAGTGATTTGGCGAGAGAGAGACTGAGAGGGATGATGAGCGGGGAGATATAGGTGTCGCTGACGATATGACATAATATGCACAGGCAAAAGGTGCATCAAAAGCCACAGAATGTTCCTCAAGGACCATAACGAGAGGTGTGCTCCGTTTGCATGACGTTTCAGAGGTCTCAAGACATTATGTTTATTGGAGTTGAGACGGTGGTACTAGGCTGTAGAGAAAATACGAATATAATGGTGCTCTTGACTTGACAAGAAGCAAAGACGGAATACAGAATACCAAGAGGAAAGCAGAAGCTTCGTTGGCAATGGACGGAAAGACAAAATAGGTAAGTCATGTACAGTCATCGACTGTTTCTGTAGTGAATTAAGGTAGAATTTTCCGTTGGAGTTACTGGAGAGAGCGAGAGAGAGAGAGAGGGAAATCTGGTCGACCTAGGAGGGCTTTAAAAAGATACACCGCTTTGCTACCTACCTATGCCACTTGAGTTACTTACCTCAACTACCTACTTATTATAGCTAAGAAAGTGGCTGTAGGTAGTGAGTGCACTAGTTGTAGCATAGGAAGTAGCGTGTATAGCAAGCGACAGAGAGTCAGACGACTATAAGTGTCAGTGATTCTGATTACTTTTATATTCCGGGTACAACAGAGAGCCATAGTATATTCATAAATTTGCATGATTTATGATATATCAAATGACATTTCACTTCTGCATCTCTCGACGTGGCAGACCGCCATCCATAAGTACCACAATTGTACAACATTTAAGTGAGTGAGTTGAGTGGGGTGAAGGGAGTTTGAGAGTGACGGCACGGCGACTGAATCTTCTTACAGCACTCCACAGATTACTTACTTATAATATACACAACACAATTCACCATCACTCAGTCACAAAAGGGGAATTTGAGTTTCCTCTTTCATCGTTTTAGCTTTAGAGCATCACAGCATCACAGGTTGCTCAAATCTCATTTTATAGGTGCCACACCATTCCTAAGCATATCCGTGCTCTGCTACTACATTTGCTATGCCGGAACACACACCTCGACTACTGGCTCCCGCCCGACGCAAATGTCTGTGCTTCCACTGCTACTCGTGTAGACTCACTCTGCGTCTCTCCACTTACAATACAAACAGTAAAAGACATCCATAAATATTCTTTATACTTATGCTAATGCTACAAACGAATTTTCTATTGTGACTACTTGATGTACATGTTCTTGTTTGGTTGGCTTGGAATTTTCTCAAGTCAAGTCGACTGAAGGCTTATTAATGGTCGTTTCTGCCGTTAGGAAAATGCAACCAAGACGAGACACACAGCAAGTGTTGTTTCCGAGAGAAAGAGAGCGAGATGAAATGACTGCTGTTCTCTTGTCACTAATGACTGTGCACAGCACATAGCTGCACACACACACACACACACACACACACACACATACGTGTGGTATAAGCAGCAAGCGTGTATGTGTTGTAAGTCTTTTAGCCTTAGAAAATAAAAGAGCGGAGGAGAATGGTATTTGACTTACGACAAGAAGAGGGATCATAACTGGATCTTGATATTCATAATTGGAAGGAGGATTCTGTGGGATCAACTCTGTAAGTGTATCGAATGGATGGAGTCATAGGAGAAGTAATGGCATTGACTGACTGTGAATCAGTTGAGTTCCCTACACTCTCCACCGCTTCTGCTGCTGCTGCTGCTGCTTAGCACGCTACATCAGAGCCCAGCCCATTCCTCATCATGCATGTGTATATAGTAAGTACGTAAACATAATATTACTGCAGACTAATCGAAAGTCAAGAGACATCTCACATGTATACGTTGTCGTCGTAATGGCCTCTACTTACGTACTTACCAACTTTTGTGTACATGTATTCTGCCACGATTCCCTGTGTACTTTCCCTGTGGTTGTGGTGGTGGTGTTTTGTGTGTGTTTACGTCGGAAAATAGCTGTCGGGTGGCTGATGGAGATGTGACTGAGGATTTTTGACCCACAGTGACTTTCCCAACAGAATATCATTAAGACATTAGGGAAAAGTCCAAAAAAAGTAGATTTGCACAAAGACATTTTAGGGCTTAATGTTGTGTGAGACATAGAAGCAGCAAGCATAATAATATGTAGTTTGTGGTTTGTTGTGTGTGTGTGTGTGTCTGTGTGTGTGTAGGTTCAGGATTGAGCAGAGCAGGAACGTTCGGCTATTGTATCCGTTTGTTCGTATTGTGCAGCAGTGTGCACAGATATGCATGCATGAGATATCTTCTTAGCAAGTGTGTATATAAAAGTATATAGTGAATTTGATGGTAGGTTTGTGGGTCTTGTCTCATCCTATCTTGGTAACATTTGTGAAGCTTCGTCGTTGATGGTATTTATGTGGAGGAGAACACGGGGGAAGGAAAGAAAGAATCAAGAACGTTCACAGAGCAAGAAGAAATGAGCATTACATTAGAAGTTCAGTTCAGTTCAGTGTAGCTCACTCTCTCTCTCTCACTCACTCACTCAGTCAGTCAGTCAGTCACTGATGTTGTAGTGGAAGTTATGTTGGAGGATGGTTGGCTGGGACGGCAGCAACAGAAAGGCGAAGCATCACATTACATCATAGAATCACGAAATAGATAGGTGGATGGATTGCAGTTTGTTGTGCTGCTGTTTGTGTATTTCCAGTGGTATATCTGTTCAAGAGAGACTGAGAGAGAGACAGAAAGAGAGAGTAAACGAGTTGGAGAGAGTGAGAGAGAGAGCGCGGATCGGATGAATGGAAACGAAACCAAAGAGCGTCTACAATCCACATTAGATCCACACAACAGAACAGAACGAAAAGCGACTACGGAGTACTAAAGATAAGCTCGTCAAGATGAGACGAGCATGAGGGGCTTTATGATTTCCGCGGATTTCATTATGTGTGCACACACTGACTCGATTATTATTTTTTGCTGGTTACTCTCATGTGACATTTTCATTTCAATGTGAAGGGTAATCGACCATGAACACTCCTCACTCCACAAATGAGATTGCCGTAATAGTCTAATCATAATCATTCGTGTAGTCAGATAGAATGGAACAGTCGGCCCGAGTCAAACCAAACTACCCCTCCCACCCCATCTAATCTACTTTCACAAAATTGTACAAATACATTTATCTTCCTTCATTCTCAATACATAGAAAGAGAATCAGAGAGAGAGACACGACGACAACGTAAATATATGAAATGCACAGATTCAATCTTCACTGCTATGATGGTTCCACGTCTCCGCAGCCATTATACAATCCTACTCATTGTCAAATTCCCACACTTATATTTGAATACGCTTATAATATAATATTAAATAGATAGGCTGAAACATATTTACAATACACTGAGATATTAATTTTTATATGCACATATTTTGTGTACATGTACAATTTCAAAGTTGGCAGATAAAAAATTATTATTTATAATGGTACTAGATTTGTATTGTGGTTTTTTCTGTGAGAAAGGATTTCCTGTACTCTAGATAAATGACTGTGGCAGAGAATTGAACAGAAATAACATAATTTAGAGTGAATGACGGGGATCGGGCTGACAAAGTCCTACGCTTTATGCATTTCTAAACGAATTAATATTCTGATAGCGCCCAATGAAATTGGTCATGATTCGCATTGAGGAAACTTGACGTGTCAAATAGGTTTATTGTCGTTGTTAAGACTGTAAGTGGATTGGGACGTACTTTGAGCGGGCGGGCGTGAAGTGGAGCAGAAGATGCCGTCCAAGATAGAGAACGTTGTCAGGGTATTTATTTTCGTGAAAATTGTTGCACTCCAAAGATAGGCTAATGGAGACATATATTTATTTTCTGTCCAGTCAGTCTAATCTGTCTAGAAGACAAAGAGAGCGAGAGAGACTGAGACACAAGGGGGCTGGGAGGATATGCTAAAGCTTTCTCAAGACGTCTTAATTAATGTTGGTTTAAGTTGACAGAAAAAGGAAAGTGAGAGAGATTTGGTTTGTGAAATTTATGATGAAGGGATGATTAGGGGGATATGGGTAGGGACTAATTGGCCGGGTGAATAATGCACGAGGATGATTACATTATTAGATGAAGCCAAATGGAGCTTGGACTTCCTCCTCCGAGCAGCAGGCATTCAACCACTCCAAGCACAGACACAGAGATAGGCATTAAAGTATATGTTGGCTTATTAGTTCCGTGCATCAGCAGAGTAGCCCAAAAGAGGACCAAGTTTCTGCACGGGAAAGCGGCTCCGTCAAAGTGGTTTCGCTTACAGCAGAGCAGGTAGACACTGAAGAGGAGCCAGCCTCAAGAAGTAGACTCCCTCCCGACCACCGGCACCAAACACACACAGACACATAGACACAAAGCAAAGGTACTTCCAGTACCGTGCATTAGTGTACGCGTGTAGGAAGAATTGGGGCTAGTGTGTTGGTTGGCAGAGTTGAGGACTGTAGTCTGCTAGTCGACTCTCGAGCCATTCACAGAGGTAATCGGTTTTTAACTGAATTTATAGGATCACTGGTGGACATGATATTAAGACGAATTAGACAGCGGATAGTGAAGTAGTATTTGAGAGAGGAGTGCTTGTATTACTCGACTTCGCTTCAGTTCAGTTCGTACATCTCACAGGCAATAGCTCTCTCTCTGCTACATAAGTAGTTACAAACACCACTTTCCATTCCCGTTCTTATGGAATCAGATCAGGCAATGGGATGCCACTGCATGCAATGGGCGCACACTACACATCCTACAACCACTACTACAAGTACTACAGCTACTGGTATATGTACAGTGCACGATGAGAAGTGCATGAGAGCAACGCCAAGAAAGCAACGCAATATAATATCATAGTAGCATGCTCCAAAAATTCTTATCCTTGCCTTTCCTCTTGTCTCCGGTTGGATTTCTTGTGCCGCTGCAGCTGCTCTCTCTCCGTATTCTCCTTCTCTGTCCTTTTCCATTGCAGTTTCCATTGCTTTCTCTGTTTTTGAGACAGAGACTGAGCTGAACTGTTCCACTCGTCTCTCTGCTTACTCTAACTAATGTAATCTAAGTATGGACGAATATCAGTATTCTTTCCTTTATGCTGCTGCAGCACTCTGACGGTATTGTTCTACTGTAATAGTATGAGAGAGAGAGAGAGAGAGAGAGAGAGGAGCCGTGGACTCTTTTAGCTTTGACTTACTCCAAACTCCCATTCTATGTGTGTGTGTGTGTGCTCTGTGAGTAAAGGGAGAAAGCATTGCCGTCTAACACAGTCAAGTCAGTCTCACTGAATGGAAGTAAACGTAACGGCTGACCATTATCTAAATGAGAAAGAATTCAATCAACTAAATGTGCACATACTATATAGGCACTACTCTGAGCGGCTGCAATTTTTTGCGCACTTGTGACGGATTGCTACCCGGGTTTGCTCTCCAATTTGCCTAAAAGCTGTAAAATTATCGTTTTTGATGCTTCTTCTTCATCAACTGCCACTATTCCTTATCGCGAGTACATACACTGATACTTTAGTTCTCCTCACACTCCTATCCATCTAAAATCCAATACCTACTACTCTTGGTGCTCCTACGCTGCTGCTGCTGCTGCTCCCTACAGAAATGTGCTGGCTTCTGACTAAGCACCTGTATACATATAAGGCACAATGGCTTGTGTACTGCACAGTCAAATCCAAGCAGCCATCACATTAATTACACAACTTTATGAGGCTTTAACACACCTTTCTTAGCTGTCAAGACACTTTCAATATTACAACTTTAGCCCATTTACATTTTTCCCATGTGATCTTGCAGGATGTACGTGGAGTGCTTCCCCGCTAGTCTTATTTTCCACCAAAATTATTATTCTTCCCGCTTTTTAATGGATGCAAAATATTTTCGTGTTGTTGTCCAGGTTTCATTGCCCCGATTCTGCTTGCTCGGCATTCAAAATAATTACTTTGCTTGAAATTAGCTGAAATAAAAACCTGTCTTTTTTTACTTATATAAAGAACTATTTATATAATCAACATTCTCGTTTAACTGAAGAATAAAGAATAAAAAATTCTTTTTGTTTGGAATAATTTAAACACAATTGCTGATTTAAAATTGCAACTCATTTTCCATCTGTTTTTTTGTTCAACTTAACAAAAGTACAATGTTGTTCTAAATAATTGATAAAATTGCGTCGTCAACTCATGGTGTAAAATAGGACAATCTAGTTTTATATAAGTTGTTTCCATGAAAGGGACTTTAAAATTTGGTTCTTAAATCACTCCCCTTTATTAGTTTTAATTAGTATCTATCATAATATGGGACTAGTTACATTGTGCAGCATATGGCTGTAACACTAATGGGCAATTTAATTTTCCCTTTTCTATTAATATTGTAGCCTCTCTACCTCTGCTATATTTATCGATCACAGCAAGTATAGTTCAGTATTCTTGCTCATCATTCCATGAAATGCCCTTTCCTATAGCAGAATATAGAATACACACCAGTTTCAAATGAGGTTACACCAACATTAGTTCTCCTAATTCTATGACGAGATAAATGCTAAGACCTGTACCAATCTATCCAGTACATACGCATGCTATATACACTTTGAATATCTGGCTTCACATCAATTTAATTTGATAAAGCCCGAGAACAGATAGTAGTAATTATATTTGCTTTAGCTCTGCATGACACCCTCTGCTGCTATATTAATATCTTTGTCCTGGCTTGCCAATTAGCCTGTGCTATATAAATAATTTGATTGAAGCTGATGGAATAGGAAAATTAAATCTGACAAGGCACAGAGACAAAGGTTGACTCACTCACTGGCTGCCTCACATTCACTTGGCATTTAGCTCACAAATCAATTTACTACCTTTTACAAAGTTCCTTATGCACATTCGAGCAGAGTTATATTTATATCACAATAGTAATTGAAATGAACGATTACTATAGTATAGTATACATAATAAATATGTATACATGTATGGGAGTCGTGTGTGTGTGTGTGTCATGGCTTGTGGTGGTGGTGGGAGCATGTGCTCGATCAAATTGCTATACAATATAATGAAGGCAGTTATAATGGAATGAAGAAGAGTGGGTTTGTTTCTGGAATTATTTTGATAGAAACTCAGTTAATAAATATGTGAGAGAATGTCGAGTGTTTGGTGGAGGACGAGGAGAATGAATGGGATCAATGGAATGCAGAGAAAGCCAACTGAAGCCGATGTAATTAGTAATATAGTCTGTGTGTGCATATAATGCAGGCAGTCTGCTGCTCACTCCGTCGCATTTACCATCGCAGCCTCCTATTTACTACATAGTAATACTTTTATGTAGTATCAAACTTAGTTTACTCATGTACAAGTTGGCTCTGCACTGTAAACGCTATTTACAAACACAACAACTACTACCAACACATTACTAAATGCATACATAGTGAATGGAGTGTATTATTCCTATTATTATTCTATAGCGAGATAGAGAGAGAGAGAGAGAGAGAGAGAGAGAGAAGTGAAACCCTGAGCAGGAGATAAAGAGCCTAATTGTAAGCAAAGCAGTCAAGTGCTATTACAGGAGGTAGTCACAGCTACCTACGCAGATTGCTGTGTGTTACTAGGATTGAGAGAGAGAGTTTACTTTCTTCATAGCTCATCCGACAGATCTCTGTATAATGCTATAGTAATAAGTTGTGATGGTCGTTGTAGTTAGTGAGCGAGTGAGAGGACGGCGTGGAGCTACGGCCTACGGCTGGGGCCAGCCAGCCAGCCATCCAGCCAGCCAGCCAGCAGCACTCGTCTACAATATTCCATCATAGGGCAATATGATCGTAATAAGGATACTTTGGCCCGTAGCAGGTGTCTATTATGGCACTCTAGATGCCACGAAGGATTATCTGCAAATTCTGATGAGATAGTTGGAAAATTTTGATCTTCATCCTGACTGCTTTCTCGTGGCTCGGTTGTCGGTGGTGGTGGTAGCCGTATAATAGCGATAGTTACTGACTGTCTGCCCCATCCGCTTTCTCCTCTGATTGGCTTTGTCTTTTTAGTTACACTTAAACTTTAGACTCGCACATTGCCTACGATCTCCTTAACTACCCTATTCAAGTAGTAGCTCGTCGCTCGCGACTAGTACTACGTTAATATTAAGTTAGGTCGTCTGCTGCTGTGCTCAGCCATTCCCATGCATTGCCCCTTCACCTCCTCATCTCTCCTTCACTGGCTGCTGCCTATGGTCCTCCTGTCCTAATAATATATGGAGTTCACTTAGTTTCGTAATAAGTTAAATCACTCTCGCCGGTCTCGCCTTGCCATGAGCCTGTCTACCTCTCTGCTACATTGTATATAGTCGCTGTGTGTGTGTGTAACTATATAGTGGGTATATATCTCTGTGTGGAATAGATAATATTATGGATGTTGGAAACGAATATTTTCTCGCACACAGAGAGAACACAGAGAGAGAGAGAGAGAGAGAGAGAGAGTCACAGACTTCCTCTGAGAGTACAAGGTGCAAAGGAGAACCATGGTGTCAGAGTGCCAACTGCCAACTAAATTCTATCCCGCCCACCCTCAAACTGTTCTAACTTTATCATGCTACATCTTAACTTCTGTAATTACTATCTTGATTTGCACTTACGGCTTTGTCCTGAATTCATTCTATGCATTTCATTGGAATCCAATCTGTCTCAAGTTAATGGTGTTCTTGATATGATTTATGAAGTGAAATAACTACGCCAAAGCTCTGACTAAAACTTCTTTTATAAGTTTATTTACTTATGTATATATATATACTTGTTTAGCTGAAATGAATGAAGAAATGGATACACGTCAGCTTTATTCTCCCAGCACACTCTATATTACTTTAATAAGTAGTCCTATTATAATAGTATGGACTGTAAAACTAGGGAAACCGAGCCGACCGACCCGTTCTCCAGAGTTTCCGCTTCTCCGAACTACTCTCTTCTTCTTCAATACTCATTCTATTATTCGCATACTGCACCATTATATTACAGCGTAACTGACTAATGTGATAAGTTAACTGGCTTTCTCTCTACAACCATTAACGTCATTCTCATTTCCTTAATGAATTAAACAGAAGATGAAATTATGAGAATTTGTGTCCAGTCAGAAGCACAGAAAGTACAGATTCTAATACAGTGAATAAATATTCGTGCTATTATTTTGTGTCTTTGAGAATTATTTGCTCCATGTCAACTTTGTAATGTAGTAACTAAACAGATTTAATTCTAATCGTTTCAACAGTACCAACAGTACGAATAATATGAGTCAACAACTTCTATGTATACATGACATTGACTTTTTCTATTGTTATCATCTTCTGGTTTATTTGTTTACGAAGGGAAACTAACAATAAGTGTGTATGGCACGTTTCCAGATGATTTGGCCCATTTAAGATCAAATGAAAAGAGCACAATGGCACAAAAACATTAATTGACAGCACAGATAAAAATGACAAAAAGAAGCATCACAATGTGATAGCGTTCACGCTACTAACTTGGAAAAGTGTCACACATAGTAAACAAAAGTATCAAATATTATTCGCATGCTAGATTTTACTATCTTTGATTTATTCCGTTTGTATTGTGTGTAAACTGAACGGTCGGGAAATAAAAATCTAAATCATTGGAAAATTTATCAATTCAATTATTTTTACTCCCTGAAATATTTTAGTATTTAAGAAGAGAAATTTTACGTTCACTATTAAGAAACGGCGGCATTATGACTGGCAGGATTATGAGATTGAGTTCTCAGTATCTTAACGTTAGAGCCAGGGTACAATCATACAGTATTAATTTGTTTAAACAAAGCTGAGAAAAGTCGGGATATCCTATAATGCATTAAATTTGTATAACAATTAGACCTATATATCAATTAGGAAATAGGGTTAAAAACAAATTTTTCAAGTTATTTTAAGTTGTGTGTGCCAAATGGTTTGAAATCGTTGTTGGGAATGCAGCTTTGTTGTATAGGTTTCCCGATGTTGCAGTGACTTTGTTATCCGCAGGAGGGGTACGTGCAGTCAGAACAAATCAAAATGTGTACACTTCAGTAAACAGAAACTCATTGTTAGCTGGCTGCATTAACTTATAGCTCCATTTTTGAAGGAAACATTTGACAAGAAGGGGAAGGGAAACAGAAACAGCATCAAATGTTTCCCTAGATAATCCTCATGAAGTGGTTTTTGTACTATGTGCCAGTTAGTCCAAAGATGGAATGGGGTATTTCCACACGTTTTGAAGACAAGATTCTTCAAATACGCTTTCATAAATTAAATATTCAATCGATAATTTTGCTGTCTAATGATTGAAAAACTTAGGGTCCGGCAAATTTGTAGTCTACTTTGGATTCAAAAAGATTTTTGAAACCAAAGTGCACTACCCCAAAAAAATCATGTGGATAAAAAAACCTTTCCTATTTAATTTCTAAATTCATGAAAATCATTACAATTTTTGTAGAATTGTGCAGAGGGTGCTGCATCAATTTTAAATAGAGATTAAGCTGAGAAGTTGCCCCACAGATGGTGGGCAGGCAGCACATTTCGTGTTAGACCGTTTGAAGAACAGAGTTTTTGGACACTCCCAAGAGCAATGTATATATAAGTGGTAGTTGTAGTACTACTTAACAAGTGAGCGATTTCCAGTTGCTTGGCTAACTTTTTTTTAGTCCGAGACGACGAGTTCTTCACTGAAAGTGAACTGGACGACGGATCCAGCTAGGTCAGTCTCTCTCTCCTCCTTGATCTACTTTAGTGTATGGCTCCTCTTTTCCTTCTCGGTCTTTTTCTTACAAATATCTCCCAGCAGCAGCTTCTACCAAAAGCGGAATATGAATGGGCGCCTGTTTTCTATCTTACGCATCTCTGCTCGTTGCCCCTTCTCTATCTACTCCCAATATAATATTCGTCATAGAGTTAGTAGTTGGAGAGAAGAACTGTAGTCGATTCTGCATTCAAAAGCTAACTAAGTAGCAGTGGGCCATATATATAGGGGGAAGGAATAAACGTAAAAACATTCTCAAATCTAAGGCAAAGTAACGTCGTTACTTTGAAAGGAAATTATGGAATAATGATTTATATTACGACATTTAGAGCCTTATTGAAAGAATTGATGGACTCTTCAGCGACTTGATCAATAATAGACTTATCAACTATTAAAGGTTGAGTGTATAGAATGAACAATTCTTCCTTGCTTAGACTTCCTACTTCCATAATATATAATAGGATGAACGACTTGCTGGAAAAAAGTTCTCTCTCTGCTCAGATGATTTTCTTCACTTGCTTTCAACTTATTCCATTCGTCTTAAAGATTGGCTGTTCAATTTCCACTTTCCATCCGACAATTAGCCTCTCGTTCTCTTTAAACTAATTACTTAATATTGCAATTTTCATTTCCCCTAGAAAAACTCTGCGTAATTACTGAATCGCGTTTTATCTCTGTATTAACTCACGCAGCAACTGCGAGTGTGAGTGAACGAACATTTGGTCCTTTAGACCATTTGGAGAAAAATGGTGAATATACATTCTGTAATTGTAACTGCCTAGTAAATAGTGTTTATCATCCTATGAAAGCACTCATAAAAGTCATGTAGTTATTTTTCATGCTTTGAATGACTTCCTTCAGGCAATACTACACTAATTTCATAATTGCGTACTTACATAAATTTGTCTGTCATAGGATTCTAAAAGTTTTTTCAATTAGATGCTAATGTGCTGGAAACATTTTACCTTTTTCAATCTGCTGAGTGAAATGTATACCCTCTTTTAAGCCCCATAGCAGTAAGCCACTCTTTCTTTCCACATTTCCACATTTTGACTCGCCTTCAAATGCTTTTTCATGTGAACGCCATTCAAATGTACTCGTACGGACCGTAATTCACAAAATATATTTACGAATTCTGCCCTCATTATGTAATCAAATTCAGTAACCGTCCCTATTTTTAAGTTCATTTGAGAAAACAACTCATGTTGTTTTAATTCGCATAAATTTCTGTTATCTGCTCTCTTTTTTTTTATACTAATAATCAAAAATTCTCATTGTCAGTCACTCTTAATATATGAATATAGTTACTATACCTGCATACCTATACTAGATAGTAATATATCTTTATTGTACTTTAAATGTTTAAAGCGAAACTTGGAACTAAGGTTCTATTAAAGATGAACGTAAAAAAGGGGAAAAATAATTGAAAAAATAATTCATTTGATCGTCATTTCTTATCTTCTATGGAATTCAATTAATTTTCGGATGTCGGCTAACGTCTTCTCATGTATATAAGGCTAAAAAATTAATAAGTTTTCCAACGATTCTGATACGTGCATCCCCAAATTCGTATCTACAGCATTTTGATCAAACAATGCAAATGTGACAGTACAAATAAGCATTTGTAAGCAAAGTGTGAAGTGTAAAAGGGAAAAAAGTGAGAATATTTTTCCTTGAAAGAGGCTTACTGATTCACGCATAGAAGAAGGTATACACAGCTTTGCATTTCGTTGGGGGGAACACATTATGATATTCCTTGACAATGAGTGAGTGAGCCGAAGGAGTTTGATTTGATAGTAATACGACATGAATAGAATTATAATGTAAAATAGAAAAGCTGAATGGTCGGGTGGTGGAACACTGAAAACTGTGCACTAGTAGTTGACTATTTATATAAGTCGGCGGATTGGCTATGTGTCAGCAGCGACTATAGTAAGAAGCGTTTAAGAAATTTCCCCGAACGAAGAAGGAAGTTAAGGAGTAAGTGAATGTTTGAGTGTGACATGATCAGTGTCACGGAAGAATAGAGAAGCTTAATATGATATTTCCATAGGTAGGTATTTTCTGTCAGATTAAATTATTATTTGAGTTTTTACGTCATTCTGGGCTACGTCAGATGACAGTGTAAGATTGTGGGCTTTGACATTCTACTTGATACATTCACCTCGCCCTCTCTCTCTCTCTCTCTCTCTCTCCTTCCTACAAAACAACAAAAACTATTCTGTTTACCTACACCTCTAATGTCACAACTACTTATCTGTTCACTTTGTTTCCATCAACCTTCTACTGCATTACACTCAATATGATAATGTAAAAAGCTGCAGCCTGTAATGAATGTACTTACACTAATAGACACCACACTAGTATGTACACAAAAGTTAGAGATCCCACGTCTCTCTTTGCAAACGCCACAACGGTGTAGTAACCAATTCATCTCAAAATTTAATGGCATCCACAAGGAGTCTTTTAGAAGAACAACATTTTCAAATCTAAAGACGAACTATAAATTATTTTTTAGAACGACTACCCCGCTCAATAAAAAAATCAAACATTTTTAAATTCTGTATGAAATTCCCGCGTTCTAGGACTAGTGGCCGTTGCAAGACCGCGATCCAGTTTGTGCGTGTATTTATGTGAACAAAGTGAGCATTCCCCTTGAATATTTCAATTCACTTACGATAATAAGATTGAGAGTATGAAGGGACGTAGTGAGTGCAGTGACAGCCACAAACGAAGTCAAAAGTCGAAATCAGTGCCGGCGAACGCACTCACAGTTACAATACTTCAATCATTGTAAAGGTGAATGGGTGGAGGGTGCGTGGTGTGCAGCAGCGAAAAAAGCAGAAGAGCTGACTGACTGAGTGAGTGAGTGCACCAGCGGAAAATGTGTAGCAGAGAAACGTAGTTAAGTAGAGGAGAGTGTGCAGGATGACGACGACGGCACTTGTCACCGTGCATGTGCGACTTACGGAAATAAACAAAGGCCAGGCAAGTGACACTCGCAGGACATGTCCATTACATTAACGGATTCAATTGAATTCAACGTAAGCGAGATGGCGGAAGGGAAAGGGATGATTCAAATGAAACTTTGAAGCCCCAATCATTCATCATGTCATTCATCTCCACTTCATTACCTCAGCTATCCATCCACCATCGTCCATCCAGACACGTACCTACTACTCTCTTTTATTAGTTATTTGTATTGATGTGTGTGAGTGCACAGACACACACAGACACACGTACACACATCAATACAAATATACTGGCACAGCCATGATACCACTCACAAGTCAGTAATAGCAAACTAAGGATTAAATGTCGCAGTAGAATCACATACAAAGTGTGTACCTATAGTTAAAATACTACTGCTGCTTAAATACAGAGTTCTGCAGTGGCACGCTTTGTGTACGAAACAAAGCAGCTACTTTTTGATAGCATCAATTTAAATGCATTCGATTTTGTGAAACTGTTGTGCTCGTCGGCTCTACGTGTTCATTTCAAGGTTTCTTGTCGTCTCTGTGGAAGTAGAAGTCGCTGGCAGTGGTAGTAAAAACATTGACGCTCGTTTCACACAGCACCGTCGTCGTCCATTGTAAATACTACTGTGGGAAAATGAATTTCTTTGGGAAAATTACAATTAGATTCTGAGCTTTTGTGTCAATTGTGTATTGGAAAAGGGGATGTAGTCGTTGGGTCTGCTGGCTAATCCAATTCATACAAATTCATGCAATGCGGTGCACTGAGCACATCCACAGCACACAGGAAGCACACAAACTCCGCTCCACTACTACAGATAGATATAAGTATAGATTATATACGATGTAGTTGTAGGTAGATGATATGACAACTCTGAAGAGCATTCGATTCTAACCCTCGTTTACTTTTCCACCGCTCTTCTCCTCTCCTCCCATTATAATCGTACTATACCCTAATTCACAGACTGCCAATCTCATCTCTTCAGCACGGAATGGCATTGCTTTCCATAGAAAACTGTGAAGAAGCAGACTTTGCTCCTTTTGTTTATGGAGAACGCAGCCCTTTAGTTTCGGAATGGCAGCCAGCTATTGAATAGATTCATATTTAGAAGATTAAAAACTAATGAACCTTCAATGCAATGACCTTTTAGGAAATAAATATAAAAACGTTCAGGGAGACCTTCACCTCCTCCCTCTGTTGTTGCAGTAAATGGGGGTCTGCCTATATACTCACTACTGATACACTATATAACTGTTAATATTTATTTTATGGCTTTTTTTAGAGGGACGTGGTTATGAAATTAGTTTTTCCCCATTACAATTCCAGCTAATGTAATTATGTGGTAATTGTTTCGAGCAGAAAAATAAAAATGGAGTGGATGTTTAATGTAGAATAATAATGCATTAATCTTATCAAACGATTATTTTCCGAGAGACGTGACACAGTGAACAACATCGCGCACACACGTCAAAGGGGGAACGGATGCCTGTGGGCGTCTTTGTATGTATACTAATGGGTTAAGCCAAGGTTCCTACCAAGTGTAATGTTCGTTGTTACAGTGAAATTTAGTCAGATCCAGGTTGTTAGGTAAATTGCCTCAGAGAGCGTGTTATAAGAGTTATTAAGAATCGTAGGGAGATCTGAGATTTAGCATTGTCTTGTTGCCAAAGTACGTCTTTAAAAGAAACCTTTAAAGGAGCAACACTTTGAATGCAACCAATTTTTGAAGAATTATGAACTCTGATAGAGATTGTTTATCTTTAGTTTTTATAAGGTGTCTGTCTCTATTGGAAAGATCATTTGTTGTTAAAAATGTACGAGTGGTTTTTCATGGATTCGCGTGAAGAAATTTCCCCCACTATTTTCTTTGTTCTCAACTCGCCAGTGGCTGCTAGTGCGTATTTATTTTGCTGGGGCTCAATTGAAATAAAGAGATGTATACATTTTTTATTCCTTTTGCTACTTATTAAATTTATTGTAAAGGTAAAGCTCAAATAATTGGTTTTGTTTGTAGTTGAAACCGAAAACTATCACAAAGAACCAAAGAGTGTGATAATTCTCTGCTGAGTATGGCCTGGTGAAAGTCTGTCCACGCAGAGTGCAGTTATAGCCCCATAAACGGTGATGTCACATTCAGCAACGATGCGGTTTATGTTAGGAAATTAAAGTAGATTATTACTCATATGTACATTAAAGCCAGATATTATAATTAAATGAATGCATCTAAACGGTTTTGTACTTCTGGCCCTACCAGTATTACACACAAAAGACGCCACTGCAACTCACTATGCAATCAAATACAATAAAAATGTTTTCCCATTTTCTTCAATTAATAAAAGCATATTGCACTTTTTTGTAAAAGAGTTCAGAAACAAATAAAACTTGATTAAAAGTTTCCCAGAAGTTACTTTTAAAGTAAGGTCGTACCTATACATGCCGTCTATTTGTTGTCTTTCTCCATACTTTCACTCAACTATTTAGGAGAATTCAATTCATTACAAAATGCAATTTAGATAGACATAATTTGTATTTATAGAGCTCCTATAGCCGCAGTGGCATGTGTGGTTGATGAAGTAGCATAAGGAACAAAACGTCGATCTTTCGGATTGCAATCATACTAAAACATTAGATTAAGCGTTTTTCGTTCTGTCACATAAGCTAATTCTGAAACTATAAAAAAAATATTTAAAGTTGCAAAAATTGAGTCAAAGTTGTCGCCGGGACCTTGTTTCTAACTGCAGGCGTTCCAATTTTTTTAAATTTGAGTGAATTTGAATCCATTGAGGTATTGTAGTAACCATGCTGGTTACGTGGGAGTACGTAACACATAGTTTAAAACTTTAACAACCCCAAATGTTTTCGTATTTTTGAAAATATAGCCATTTTTTCAACAAAAATTTCAACTTTAACAAAAAAAAAGAGCTGTCTCTTCTCTTTCAGAATCCGTTGAAATCGGCGTGGTTATTTGCTGAGTTCTCGAAATATTTCAATTTCAATTTCAATTTAGCCACAACACATGCGTGTATACTACCATCGGTCCGTACGTTCTAAATCCTATCTAATTAATTTTACTTGAAAACGGAAACATTCAGGAAAATGTGAATTTTACTATCGAGATCAAACAAAATCGCTCTTCGTGGAGCGGCAACAAAAAATAAATTCCAAAGCGATGAAATAATTTTTTAAGTAAGCCGTGGAGAATAGCAAATGATGAAAAAAGCACATAGGAACTAGTCGACTATAGTTTACATGTAGCACATTAATTACTGTAAGATTAAAATTGGTAATATTTTTAAGAATAAAAAAATCCACTGAGGGTTATACTTTATGAAATTTGAAATCAAAAATAAATATATTTCTGTGCTTGTCCCGTACGCGTGTTAAATGGATAAATATAAAGTAGGGAGAAAGTGTGTGAAGGTAAGGATGAAACAGAGTGATAGGAGGCAATCTCCAGACTCTTATAAAGTGTGTCGGTGTCTTTATAATGGGGTGCAATCTGTTGTGTCTGTAGAGAGGATCTCCATAATATTTCTATTTTTGATTAACCTCAGCGACTGAGCTGGAGTCGAGTTAGATTCTATAATGTGGGAGGCTGGGAAATGAGGGAAGTGTGTACTGAGGGATAAAATGAAAGATGTAGATGAGCTGTTTTGACTGAGACAACGTGGGAATGCATGTGCGCATTAGTGTGTGTTGCCAGTAAAGTATTCGGCTATATTAGTACAAGGCTGGTGAAATGGTTAGGTTAGAGTTAAAGTTGTAATTTGTAAGCCTGGAGCTGATGTGAAGTATGTAATGGTGGTTGGATATTAGCTAAATAGAGGAGCCAGGCAGAGAGCGGAGCAGAGCAGAGCAGAGAGCTCTGTCAAACTGAAAGTAGGAATGCAGCAGCAGGAAGAAGAGAAAGGAGAGGAAGACAGAGCGGCGAGAGTGTTTGTCTTTGATGTAAAGAAGGATAAGAAAGATAATAAGGTGGAAAAGAGTCAAGAATGGATGGTAGGTGGTTGTGATGCAGAGAAAAGTTTTGTGTGGGTAAAAAGTTATATTTTAAGGCTGGTCGTCAGAATAAAAGTGTCATTACTCAACGTCTAATTGTGTTAGTCTCCACGGGCATAAAACAAAGGGACGACAAATGGTCGGGAAATATAAGTTAGAAGCTCATTTCTACAGCAATTACCTCCGATTACGACTCTGTTTCAACTTTCCAGGAAAAAGATTTAGAGAGAAGGGATTTTCTCAACTTGGGGACCCAAACTCACTCAAATAATAGTCTAAGAGTACAGAAACATCAGAGGAACAGCTACACACAGTTTAGTGGCTGGAATTAGTATGAAATGTAACGTAGGGTATCTTCTTCGTCTTCTTCTCTTCTTGCCGCTAGTCATTCCATTGAATCTACTATCTTAATAGATGCAGGCAAGAAAAGAACCCAAATGCCTACTTCCCACTGAATTGCTGCCAAGCAATGAAATGTCCTCGCTAAAACCGCACACTACCACTATAAGTACACTGCACACTTTTCTCCGCTCTCCCTGTCCTCAGTCCCGAGTCGACTAAAGCAGCAAAGCTCAATTCTTTCCCTCTCTCTCTCACATTATTATCTGTTCCAGCTACTTACTACTAACCGCCTCTCTAATACAATAGAAACTATATAAAGTTCAGGTTCACTTTAATTCACACTCGAGAACATTTTGCATCCTTGCCACTACCGTTTAACGTCATTCAGGTGACTTTTTCCGGAAAAAACAGCCATCCTTTTACACACACACATCCACACACATCACAGTGACACTATCACTGTGTAAACATGAGAATACCTACTAGATTTAAAATCTATACACAGACCAGACGGAGTAAGTTTGTTGTTCGGCGGTCAGATTAAATCTGGAGTACATTTATCCATCTCTGTGTCTGAAATGCAAGGACTCAATTGATCATTTAGTGGAAGAAGGATATGGGAATGTCAGTGCTTACAAAAACTTGGCTAAACGTTTTGAAGGAATTTACTGTGATTGAGCTATTAAAAGAATTTCTAGTGGTAGTGGGACATAAAACTACTTCGACTGCCCGTCCAGACAAATGGGGGACGACAATTACAATTTAGGACAAAAGACAAGAGAATTGTGTGCGTGAGTGTGCCGTATCTTCTTTGGTTGTACCTTGGAGAGGGAACTACTAATAGTACAGCAGTAGTAAGTAAGTAGATTTCGAGTATCCGCATCCGAATTGACGAGTTGGCCAGAGAAAACAGCAGAGAAGACAAAGGAGAGGACGGGGACGGGAGCAGAGCGGAGGATACGTGTCCCAAGTCCAGTGAATGGGAGAGCAGAGTCACCAGAACAGCCAGCAATAGTCTGTCCTCTGTCTGCACGTATGTAGTCTGTGTATGGTGGTTGTAGACGGCGGAGAAAGTTCTTCTTCTGTTGGTTACAGTGAAGCACTAGTGGCACTTCTACTATAAGAGTATTGGGGGGATAGGAGTAGAAAGTTAAGCGATGATGATAGTAGTACGTAGTCTGGTGAGTTGGTAGTCGCTAGTAAGAAGCATTTGGGCGGCATTTGTCAGAGATTGCAAATGAGATGATTGAGCCAGAGTGAGTGATGTATGGTGGATTTCGGGTGAATCTGAAGAGAAAAGTTGAGTCGGAGATCTCAAGGAACATTGGTATCATATAAAGAGATAGAAACAGAGAGTTTTGGATAGGCCTGAGGCACGCTTCTAAATTAGAAATCCTGCTTAATGTTTCCCCAAATGATCGTTAGATTTTCGAGGCATTTTCCCAGTTCTCGTCGTCAAAGCTATTACAACTTCATTACTTCATTACAAGCAATTGCCTATCAAGCTATATATCCAACCAACCGCAGACAAACTTTCCATTCGTGTCCTTTCCGACGAACGAGCTTCTCTTTTATCTCTCCTCCCTAACTTGCATGATCATCACCAAATCACTCCTTCCTTCCAATTGCCTCTACCCTCTAATTTCAATTCTTCACTCAACTTCAGCAGACTTTTCGTCTCGTCTTATTTCGACCACGTTACTACTTCTACTACCACTATACAAGTAACTCCCTATGCACACTATAAACTACCTATACTGTATGCTGTGCACACTGTTTCAAACATATAATATTAGCGTCAAGTACTCCGTTCAATGTCTACCCACAAATTCTACACTCGCTTCTTTAAATCGACTCGATACTTTCGCTTACCGAGGATGTGGCCAAGGTAAACTGCACTAAACTTTACTAAATATCACTGCCAACCATCTCTCCAAGTCCACAATAAGTATATTGGATTGCACTCCTTCCTGGAATTAGATGCATCCTATAACTATAACTCATTCGGTTATCTGCACGCAAAATAACTATGTCCACGTACAGCAGTGGTGGGCCAAAGTTTTCCCAGTGGGGACAGGGCCTGAGCCAAAACATTATTGTCCCAACACGGCAAGCTCTTTCATGAGCCAGCGAACTCTGAACTGAATCAAGCGATAAAAAAATCCCATAGCATACTGTGGAGACCCCACACACTATAACTATTGCCGGGTTGCTAAAAAATGTGAATATTGCTGCCCAGCACTGACATATACAAAAAAAATGTTCGGACAAATGTATTTAACGTTCTTTGGCTTTGGCGTTTCTTTCAGACTTTGACACGAGTTCTAAGTGTCTCCAGTTTATATGTTTTCACTAGTCTGCTATCTAATTTTGCCCATCCTAAATGTGGCCTACATTTTTTTCCTTCACGATCTCACTGCTATCAGTGCTCGTATGTAAGTTACGCTTACAATTTCCTTCGGCTGCATTCACGTGTCTTCAAAGGATTAGTGTAGCGTAATTTGCATGGTAGATTTTTCATTAGGCAGCTCCTTATGCATTTCTACAAAAGTTTAAACGATGCTTGTGAGACTAATTTGTACATTTACATAATAACCTCATTCCCTATAAGTAAACAAACATGTAGCACTTAATATGAAAACTATTTGAGTGTTTCTTAAAATTTGATTTATAAATTTTTACAATGTCAACTCATGCGTGATATTCGACTTAATTCTACACTTTTGTTATATTTAGGAGCAAAGATGGCAATAGAACTTGTACAACTTACAGATTTCCTCATCACGATTATAAGCTACGAGTTACAGTTATCCAACTTCTTAGATGTAATTACAAGTTACACGTTATGTAACTTGTAACTTAATACCTACAAGTTACACAACTTATAATTTGTAATTATAACGAAGAAGTTGGATAACTGTAACTCGTAGTTTATAATCGTAATGGAGAAGTCAACTTTATCAATTTTGTAACTTCAACCTATTATCATAAGGACGAATTCGGTGAATGTAACTTGTAACTTTTTCTTTTGCCTCAATACATACGGGGTTATTCATAAAAGTGTAATTAACGCTCCAAGGGGTAAGGGGTCTGTATGTTGCGTTAAGGGGAGGGGTGGGGGTCTGAAATGAGCGATTCTAGTGTTACTTAGTTTATAAATGACCCCTAGTGACGGCAGATAAACAGTTACCTACCACTTTCGGGATATACACCATTTTCGACTAGAGTGAAATTCTGGAGTAGAATCTGCACTTGTAATTAGAGAACTATGCTGTATGGATGGAGACAAAACAAAACACTTATCATCATCATCCCTTCGACCATTCACGCTCTAATTCCATGTCAGCCGTCAGCTACAAATTCTTCTGCTAACTTCTTTAATTACATCTCTCTTTTGCCAATTTCCACAAACTAATTGTATTACTGATTGTGAGTAATATTTGTAATAACAAGAATGCCATTCATTTACACAAGTTGAATTCTCCAATTAATTTTGTGCGAATGTCATTCTTACAAGCAAGGCAAGGAAAATTAATTGCGTAGTGATATTAGCCTTTTCTCTTCTCTTCCACGAAATGTGTTTACTTCCATGGTAGAGTATCTAATGTAATTAAACGTGAGATTTAAAGCGCTTTCTTCGGAAATATTTTATAATTAAATATAACTGGCTTATATATCGACAGAAATAACATTTCCAGATATATTCACAAATTAAGTACATATGTATATACCTTAAACTCTGCAGATGGATTTTCATGAGGATTTTAACTTTAAATTTAGCACAGTTAAAGCATCATTTTTATTGGATTTACCATTAAGTTTGTCCTGTGACTTTAAGGAACAAAAAATATTTAATACACAAAATATTCATTCTGGATACGCCACAGACTGTGCCCATCGTCATTCAGATTATATTTATGCCACATATATAAAAACCTCTGTCAAAAACTTGAAAATTGTTATAATTTTAATTTTTGTCGCTATAATCCAACGAATGTGTCCAAACAAATTCATTGTTAGCAACTTTTAATATTATAATTCAAACTTTCAATTTTAACCTTTACAAAGTAAAAAAAATTATACAGCATTAATAAGTATAGAAATCACTAAAAGGGTAAAAGAGAATGCACCCCTGTATCTTTTCTGTCCGTAATAGTTTAATAACA